>JAWPHD010010104.1:60000-97131 GCA_037043455.1 Cyrtodaria siliqua | reverse complement strand
GCTCTATAAGCCATTTTTACTAGAATTAAATACAAGTCTTGCCTAAAATTGTTAAATTTTACACGTTTTGTTCATATATTTTACTTTAATGACTTAGTAAGGTCATTTTACATGGGGAGAAAACATTAATATACAACTATTTATTTTCTTTCTCAAAATCTGGTGTAGTTTTAGAAATAAAACATGATTAAATAGGGCAGTTGAGAAGACACTTTTGTAGATGTGTGGTCTGTTCTGATGTGAAAATGTGTAAAACAGACACAATATTGGAAATTTGCTCTGTGTCCCTTTAATAAATTGGAGACCCATCACATAGACCAATGAGTTGATGTTAAAGGGACACACGGCAATCTTGAAGTATTTATCAAGCTTTAACATTAGCATCTTCATTTGTTAACCTGGTAACATTTTAAATTTAAACCTGCTTGCATTAAAAGTTAAGTAAAACTGTTTCATTTTGTCTTCGTTATTCTATCAAATACTTAACTATGTTATAGGTGCACTATTATCAACAGTAAGTAATGTGTAAAACAATTTCTTCTGAACTATTCTAATAAATAATATTAATGATGCACAAATGCAAACTATGCAGAAAAATTAACCGAACTCCAGAAGTTTTAAACAAATAAAGACTGCCTAGTGTCCCTTTAACACAACTTGTTTTCGCATGTATCCAGTACATGTAGTTTACACGAGCTCATATGACAATCACGCTGCACTATCACTGAAAACATTTTTTACTCTAACTTTAAACAGCACCGTGCAAGCATAACACAAACTCCATTTAAAGAACTACACAAGTGCAAACAATTTTTAAAAAGGCTCTTACCTGCATATGATCCAATGGCATTTAATACGGCTTGACATTCTGAAGTCGTCAGTATCAATTCACTTAGAGCTGCTCAAGGGCACGATTCACATTTGAGGCCTATCTGAAAACAACATCAATCCAATGTAAATGATCAAACAGACATATTTTATCCTTTGTTATACATAATGTAACATATTTAAAAAAGAAAAGATAAAAAAAAAACTAAATTGAATAAAGCATGAATACTACTTGTGCTCAATAACACGGTTAATGTAATAAAAACATCTCTCATCATTCATTATACATGTAAAATATAATGTAGCCCAACTGGAGGTCGGAGTGGAGGGGGTTTCTAGTTGTCTTACACCCTCCTTGTTTTCGGTATGCAAGCTCCATCTACCCCCACACCCCCATCTACCGTACTTGGGTGGGTGCGGGGTGCGGAGGACATTGATAGCATTTCTACTAGCAATTGTTTTATTCCACGAAACGTTCTACAGTTTACAGTACATCCAGTTACTGGAAAGATCGGAGTACACGAAAAACACTTACAGTGATTATGAACTTTCTATTATACAGCATATACCACTTTTAAGCACTATATTTGGCTAAATATGTACGATCTAAAAGTGGTGTGTACTGTTTATTAACAAACACATTTTAATGACAAAACAAAAACCTTGATAATGGACCTCTAGCAGCAGACAGTAATCCCAAATCCAGTTTGCACCAACATGTCAATTTCACGTGTCAAGTTATGTCACGGTGACCTGTCAGTCACCAACACTGCATCGTGTTTACACATAATGGAACGTTATTTCGTCCGGTAAGGTATTAGTTTTTACATAATCTTCGGTATGAAACACTTTACGCGTGTTGTTAGACTCCATAGGTTCCCGTAGTGCTCGCCGACGCAGCGCGCACAATTTCGGGTGTAAAAAAATGGCGTCTGTTTTAATTGAAAATTCGTAAAATAGTCCGTAAAATACAAAGAAATAGTCCATGTTCGCGGAGTTAAAATGCGAACAGAACTGATATGTTATAGGTACGTGGCGTTCCTACTGTTTATTGGATAAATATTGTTTAAACTAAAGTGTATTGTAATATATTGATGTTATTGGTCTAACACGTTGATAAATTATTTACTCTACAAACCAATACAAAATATATGCATGGGCATTATACACATTGTTGAATAATGTTGATATAAAACAATTTAGTTTGCAACTTTCAAATGTTGAATCAGATCAAATAAGCAGCCAATGTGCTCATCTAAAGGTCATATATTGCCAACTAATGCATAGTTTGAGAATAGAGCAACACACTACATAAGTTTGACTAAGATGAGTGACATTGGAAATGGCGTCCAGCGATGGACAAGCCAAGCTGGCTTCTTTCGTGATAGGCCCGCTGCAAAGGTTTGTTTATAGTGAATGAATAACTTTGACCTATTGAGCACCTAAATGATTAGGGTTCCTTCTCTCATCAAGGGCAATTCACACATGAAGTTTTATGAGTGTGGGTGTCATACTTCCAAAGTTATCGCATGAAGTGTGTATTTCCATGATCTACTGACCCCAACAATTAACAGGGTTCCTCCTCTCACCAAAGACAATGTACCCATGCAGTTCTACGAGGGTGGGCGTTATACTTCTTCCGAAGTTATCGCATTAAGTGTGTAATTCCTTGATCTACTGACCCCAAAAAGTAACAGGGTTCCTCCTCTCACCAAAGACAATGTACCCATGCGAGGGTGTGAGTTATACTTTCGAACGTATCGTGAGGAATAAGTAATTGTTTATGAACAGACGTACATTAGGTATGTTGTAATAACAAAGAAAAAATGAATCTTCAAATTTTGTTTCTTTTAATCTAATTATATGCAAGCAGGTTTAAAGTCAAAACGATACTGGAAAGTATAATTAGGTGTGCTAATTGTAATGCTTAATAAATACTTCATGCTTACCGTTTGTCCTTTTAACAGGGAAGATGGGTCTGAGGATGAGGATAAGTCTGAGGATCTTTTCAATGAATGTCACAGAGTATGACATCCAGTCCTGGGCAAGATGAGTTTCACAGAGGAGTAAAACAATCAGCAAAACCAAACTCACGGAACATATTACTTAGAAGTGGAGTAACTGGTTATACATTATATGCAATGCGGATCATCCACTAGTCTCCCCTGATAACACTCTCCAAACAACTTGGTCCAACCATTTATTGTTGTTCTCTGTATCCATTTCAATATCTACTTATGCACATTTGCAATATCCTCTTTGTATTAGAATTTGATTTATGTGTTAATGAAGGAAAATATTATTTCAAATATTAGCATATTGTGTGAAATTATCATATAGTATTCTGTGCATCGTCCTATGTAATAGACAATAAGGATACAAAATACCATGACCAAGTCAAGCGTGATGATTAGGCTAGACGGGAGATAATTTACTGATTACAGAAGCCTGCAATTATTAGTGTTACATACCTTCATGTTCTGATTGTAGCTGTGGTAAGCGACGGCAAGGAAGACATTGAGGAGCATATAGAAGCAAACCATCACATAGATAAAGAAGAAAATGCAGTAGAAGTGACTCTTGTCATATGCAGGCATCCTGTAACGAAAGGTAAACTAATATATTATTACAGTATCGAACTAAGTGCGGTTCAGCAATGTGGTTTTAATATAATTTAAAAACGTGCAACGACAATTGCCAAATCACATCAACATATTAAAATTGTCCTTTTCGCAAATTTTCTCCGAAATGGATCATTTGTTGTTGGAACAGAACATTCTGAGATGTTGTTCCCTGCCAAATACTGAAACAACAGTTGTGGTTGCAATTAGATTATATTCATGAAAAAAAAAAATATTAACGTCGATAGATCACCTTGATATAATAAGTATTATAAGTGCTATAAAATAGATATAACATCAATGACATAAATTCTAATGCAATTTTATATGGATAGTTTGGCATCTATATTGCACTAAACAAGGAGGGCTCAGTTTGGTATCTACATGGAGATAGCGTGGGATCTGTATTGCACTATATACACAGGTTGGGCTCAGTTTTGCATCTTTCTTGCATTATGTACACAAGAACTGCTCTCGTAAGTTTGCAAACGTCTCTAGGATTCTACACATGAACGTCATCTTTGTCAATTCAGAGATATCATGCACTATTTTCTTAGTTTCGTGTCATACCTTGCGCATAAACGCCGAGTGTTGTAAAAACAACAACACCGAAAGTGAAATAGTTAAAATCTGCCTAGTTTCTTGGTGTACGTTGTTTCTAAATAAATACGGGACACTGAAGCACTTGAATAAATGTGTATATATGGAAACATTTATGCAAACACTGCAAACAGCACAATCAGATGTGGATACGAATGCGGGAATAGCTACTGTACCAAGCAGTTCACGATTTTCATCGTGTTTGATATTATGTTGTGATTTTTTTCGGCGTAGAATGTAAGCAAATCTTAATCGACGTAGAATGCAATTAAAACTCCCTTTTATTTAGTCGGTGAGGTGACCTTAAATGGACACGACAGGCATCGCAAAAAAATAAACTAAATAATTAAACAGGGCAGATTTGAATTTGACACTTTATGAAATGTGCTGTTTCTTGACAACACTTGGCATTGTAAAGATCCATTTATTACAATCAGACAAGAAATCGAGTAAACAGTGAGCAATTACCTCTAAATAGACAAATATAGCTAGCACTTGTTCCATCCTAGACGATTGTAAAGTCACGTATCCCTATCCGTTTTGAAAGGGCAAACCAACCAAGTACTGAAAAATTGATCATGGCTCTCTGATAGACAATCCATATTCATGACGAAAGGTTTTGCAATTAAGTATGGCATTGGTAGTAACCACATATAAACAAACAAGGAGTATATATTCTCGTTCAGATTGTTGGTTTCACCAGAAAATATAAAAATCACAGAAATATGCGGTACTCACATAACATCCGGGTTATTGGACGTGGTCACAAGAACGTACAGATCCCAGAAGCACTCTATATACGTCTGGAAATACGGTTTGTTATCGGGATATGTAATACCTGTCCTAAAATTAGATTAAAGGTAAATAAGATTTCGTCCGACTCTTATACACGCTATATAAATACAATGTTTCATTAGAAAATTTTGCCAGACGATATAAATTAAAAGAGGACAAGATAAACTAAACACACGGCGACGGACACATTACTCATTTTGAAGGTTTTAAATGTCCCCTTTTTGGTATTTTCAAATACTCCTTCAAGTTAATATACTTTCATATATGAATGTCTATTCCTGCCATCCTCGTTCTGTAATCGGTTTCCAAATTATTTTGCAAGTCAACCTAATAACATATTCCAGATAGACTATGTGTTGTGAGGGAACCAAGTAGACTAATACACCCTACGCAATACTCCTGTTTGAATGGTAGTGTACGTGAATTTTAGCACAAGTTAGTGGAGCGCTGTGGTCTAGTGGTAGAGCGTTCGACCCATGATCCAAAAGTCGTGGGTTCGATTCCCGTCATTGCCATATGCGTTGTGTCCCTGAGCAAGACACTTTATCTGCATTGCTTAGTACTGGTTCTACCCAGGAAGACATCGAGAGTGATTCAAATATGTTCATAGAGCTTTCGTTACAATCGATGTAAAATAAATAAGTTTAAACTAAAGGAATAATAAAAAAGAAATGAAGGTGTTTAAATTATATATATCGATTTTACTATTTCTTGACCCTACTACCTAGATTGGTATGCAAAGAATTTATTTTGCAAATGATATGCTAAATTTCTTAGGTTTGTGTTAGTTCTATAATCTGGCATATTATATACATATGGAGAATATTATGTCATTGCCTTTCACTATCAAGTATATTAGGCGAGGCTTAGAAAACGAAGAATGGCGAGGCTCTGCTGAGCCATTCTTCGCTTTCGTGCCGAGCTAAATAAACCTGATAGTAAAAGCCACTGACATAATATTCTATTTATCATGTAGATTATCCACATGTTCTGTATGAATTACTATTATTACCTATTTCTCAGAATGTTACTCTTATCGAGGACGCCGCCATGTTGTTGTTTTTTGTTTGTTTTATGACGTCAGGCAACGTTACGTGCATGACGTCATTTAACGTTACGTACAGTAAACGCCGCATTTATTTGCTCTATTGGTCAGTGCCTAATAAAGCAAAATGTATTAGGTCACCCCTTTATTAGGCAGAAAATTGCATATCTGCATGATAGAATTCAATGTGATCTACAAAGGCAAAGATGGGAAAGTCAATTTATTGATTCAACAATATTGAAGGGTGGGTGCAACCGTTCTACTATTATTTCATGTAATTGAAAAGAAACATACCCTTTGAATAGTTGATAAGCTATCAGTGCAAACACAAAGATGAAGAAGTAGAAGAGGGCGATAACATGGGCAATCTCTTTGATGGTCCGTCTAATGTTTCTCCAGGCTCGACGAATCTGTTTCAAATATAGTAGGAAAGTGACACATCATTACGGCTTTCTCACTTGTTTTGACCTTTAATTAGCATTCGTGAAATGTGTATGTCCTTCTTTAACTTCTGGAATTAAATGACTATTTTCACTACTTCTCTTAAAGTTTTCCGGGCATGTTTTGTTTCATGAACATGTTTATGTTTGTTTAAATCGAAATCCATACACAACAATAGTTATTTACAATTCACACATTGCAGTATCTGTGAAAAGCGAGAATAAGATTTTATTTGATGACGCTGAAAGGGACAAATTAATCCACAGGTAAATGTATTTATCAATTATCTGGCAATAGTTGTGCAGCTTTACCTCATTTCCCCGTGCAGTCACGCAGTGGTAAAAGTAGTATCTACGTCATGCAAATAATACTTATTTTTACATACAACTTAGTAGCGGTTTTCAATATGTTTCTCTCCGAGACTATCAAGAAAGGTTCATATATTGTTTAAGAGTTAAATTTTTTAATTGATAATACTACAAAAAGTACGGCCATTCATTTTAAAGGTTTTCCCCTGTCTTAAAACATGTTTTAATTCTTTTGACCTATGTTCAGAGTGTCTGTATCCTATTTCACGTGCTCTTAACCCATTTCCCCAGTTATTCCTCTTTCGTCCGGATTTGACCACATTCTAGAGTTACTTCATCCGTTTCACCAATTTTCATTTCATACTCCTCAAAATGGCGTGTAACTTCCTTCTTAAGACGTTGTCGAGGATGTAAATTTGTATAGTATAAATTAGGTAATTGCTTTCAATAAATCGCTAGAGGTTCATTTATAAAAGCCTACATTAATGTAATTTAGAAACGGTTGTTTATATTTTGACAGACGTAGATATTTGTTTAAAGATACTATAGCAAGAGCACGCTTTGCTGCACTCTAGAACCGTACCAAGGTGGTATCCTAATTATCAACCCTTGTATGTTTGTGATGTTTCATACTTTACTGTGGAATATATACATGTCTGTGTAATTATCGTTTGGAACAAAGGTTCGGTTGTCTGCGTTCCTTGAATGAACTTGAATTACCTTGCGACTACTTTATTCGTAATGACCAAAAATGTAGATTTTTTATATGACCTCCACCCCCATAAAACATTACAAAACCTTCTTAAAACGAACGGTTTTCATTTCACAGACAAACGCTTTAATGTGTATACATATAACACTTATAAAATCATTACTAAATTATTATATACTAAACAAGGAAGTATTACCATATCAGGAACATGTCAAGTGATTCTGGTTATGTTTAAGTATAAGTTAACAGTAGTACGAGACTTCAGCATGATTCTCATGTAATTCTTTCCTGAAGTTTATGGCAGTTAATGATAAAATGGCATTCTAATTTTAAAATATAAACAAAAGAGCAAAAACAACAACAAAACAACAACGACAAAAAACATGTATTCTAGTTTCTTTTAGTGGAAGTGGAAATACAAAAGTTAGATAAAAAAGTTAGATACACAAGTAGATTTCAAAAGTAGATATAAAGTGAATGTAACAGTCACAGTACGTATTAAAAAAGAGTACGATAATGGACCTTTGGAAACGGCCGAGCAGGACACATACGAAATATTGCAGTCTCGGTTTGATTGAGACTGTTCATGAGCGGTAGTGAAATATGCTAGCTACCGCTCACGCCCTCTAGCCCCGGGTTGAGCAGAACTCAATATTCATAAAAATCAACAGTACAGAAGTTTAACCACCCCGAAGATGACAAGCATATGGCGGTGGATATAGCAATATTTGTATCTTTATTTCATCCCCTATATCCAGTGGCCAGGGTCAAATAAAATTGAATGCTCCGAAGAGCGAAATAAACAAAAAGGAATTTAGTTGCGAGCAGCGGTTATGAAACCTGCGTATCACAAGTAACAGCCAAAATACTAAATTAAAAAGCAGACAAACTATCCCACGAGTGGTTAAACAATACCCAGAGCCTTTTTTCGGCCGGAGTAGTGGAACCACCGAAACGAAAAATAAGTAAGAAAACAAAAGAAATGGAAAATGTTCCACCGGTCACTAAATAATCAAACAACAATTACACAGTTACATAATCATTTAGAAATAATGTTGAGACATTACAAAAGGTTTGACAATTGGTGAATAACATTGGAATCGGCAGTGGCAAAAGTGACACGGGGGTTAGAGCGCATCTGACGTCTCCGACGGTACTGTCATACCGATGAAACGGGTCTGTGTAAATAAAGAAATGCTCGCCGCTCTGAAAAGTGTGTTTTACCTGCCTGCCGTCTGAGAAGTTGACAATAAGAAATGCCCTGAGCACCCTAGAATATCTGACGTGTTTGGTGTCGGGGTATTCGTTGACCATAATCACATACACTATCATGTCTACAGCTGTTATCTGCAATAATAACCAGACATAATAAAGTACTAGATATTCTCATATACTGAGACCAACATATGTATCTTAAAAGGACACACGACAATCTCGCGGCATCCTTAGTTTTTCTACATATTAATTATAAGAATAGTATAAAGCAAATTGATTTTGCATATTACTAATTGTTGATTACATTTCACCAATGATATATTCAAACCTATGTTAGAATAATGAAGAAATTTTGAAAACTTAAAACTGTATTTAAATATACGAAAGAAGATTTAAAGTCAAACTGATACTGGATTAATAAATCGAGAGACTAATTTTAATGCAAGATAAGATCATTTAAATTTAAGATTGCCATGTATCCCTGTAAACAACTGTAATACAAGTTCACTAGAACTAACAAACAGTGATATCATTCACTCTATACACGTGTATATGAATGCTTTAAATAAGTGTTATACCTTTTGGTTTATCAATAATATCTATTCTTGCTCATGTAGGCTAGCCTCGTTGAAAGCGTTCGAGTTTAGATATGTACGGACAATAGCACAGATCGATATTGACGTCACACAATAGATTCATTCAATAGATTCCCGATCTGTTTTCAGACAAAATCATATATATTTGTACGAATGAAATCTATTTTTAGTATGTTTACCCAATCTTGATCCGTGCTATCAGTTACTTTGATTTTACTTTTTTTTTATTTCGTACTAACATACGTTAATAGTATCATTACTTACGATAAGAATAAATATTACAAATATATTCTTAAGATCCCTGAAGAACTTCTTGGTTCGTCTCCAGTGTTTATGATGGTACGTTCTGATGGCGAAGTACACCAGACATAATACTTCCACCGACATAGTTGCCTGTATAGTTAATAGAAATGCCATGGAAATTGTTAATAGACATGGGCCAGTACTACGATACTGGCTGTATTCGCGTATAGCTTTAAGTTTGTTCTACGTATTTTTGTTTATGTAAATCAAATATATAACAATTAAAAGTCATCCACAATAACTGCATTCTAATGTGACTTTGTTTCGTGGATACCACAAGCATCTCGTAGGTATTGTAAAAAAAGAAATCAAGGCATGTTGCATTATCTATTGCATTGTGCATTATGGTGATAAGAAGGTACTACAAAATAAAGATGCAACTATAAATGAATAGCTTCCTTTATACATTAATAAGCACATTTAACGGTAACTCTGACAGTCCAATACTGTCCAGCAATATGTTAATGATTTAAATGTAGAAAAAATAATCTGGATACTGTATCAGTTATTTATTTCTTGACATTTAGGCTATTGTGAAGGAAAGATTAGATATATATCCTACATAATATGGTAAGTGGAAATGTTCAACCGATGGCTCCTCAAACAAGACCAGGGATAAATTCAGCAGAATCGCCAGGTATAGCAGTCCAGTGAGCGGCTTCGATTTGTACAAGTTGTAGGACCTGAAAGTATAACGTAACGATACATTAGACAAAGGCTTCACATTTTTGTACGATATGAGTTGTATACCATAAACACAGTTGGTAAGTTTGTTTTCAGATCCTTACTATTATAATGTGTATATAATATATGTGAACATTATGAAATAAGTATTGTTTAAACCACAGTTGTTAAGTAATCTTGACATTAGTGGATGGTGTAATATCGGTATGCAACCGTACGTGTACATACATTACTGATCGTGTAAGCCATTTTACAACATATATATTTGTGTACATTAATATAGACATTACCAAGCATGTATCATTGGTATGCAATAACACGTGGTGTAAATATGTGATATTTAAATATAAATTATAGAGAGAAATAGTTTCATTAGTTTGCAATTAAAACATCAAAATAGATATTCTCTCTCTCTCTCTCTCTCTCTCTCTCCCTCTCTCTCTCTCTGCATATATGTATACGCTGAGTAATTCGAAGAAGTGGAAATGACAGGGAATGTCATGGTACAATTGAGCAGACGAAGCAGGAAAATGACAAATAAGTGGTTGTCGTTACACAGCCATCATGCTTTGAGTTGTTTATTGTATAGCAATTTATTTTTAATAATTATAATTACAGAATTATAATAGTTAAATTTCAGAAAATTACTAAACCAATAAGTCTGAATTAGTCATATGTTTATGTACTGGCCTTTTCATTTATCCTTGGCTATGGTAGGCAAATTTGTATTTGATCATGCCTTTAAAATACCTTTTACATTTATCTTTAATTACGATAAAAGCCGATGTAAGAGACACGTGACACTGCTATACACGAATTCACCCACTGAAATGTTTTTTATAATTACTTGCTTGGTTGTTTAAAAAATATTGAGTTTTCTAGATCTGAAAACTAGGCGACATATTACAATGTCCACTGAGATAAGTTGGCGTTAAAGCGGCACAATCTATACTTACATCGCACCCCTCTTAATGGCGAGTCTTTATTTGTTATTTTATTTTACCAAATCATGACAAAAACGGGTATTTATGGCACAAGCTTTGACGCAGGACATCATGGTCGAGCAGTGCATATCATACTTATCAAGGAAGCATTATAAATTCCCAGAAAATAATTGCTTCTTGCAGGATCAACTTGAACACACGAAATATATACCGATATTTTTGATATTCGTCCAAATGAACCATCCGTGAGTCAGTCATTCATTCCGTGTATAAGCCAGTACTATTCACAGTATCGCTTTCAGCATTATCTTATATAACATCTTAATAAGTATTTTCCGGGATGCAATTTAAGTAAACATGTATACATTGTTATATGTATGTTGGATTGAATAATTAATTGTCTTTGAACACGACACTAGTGTGAAGGAAGGTCAGAGAGAGAAAGAGAGAGAGAGACGAGGGATAGGTTGCCGAGAACCGAGAGGTCGGGGGTGGGGGGGGGGGGGGGGGGGGGGGGGTGGGTAAAGGTCATAGATCATCGTCAACCCCTACTAGGATTTCTCGTTCATACACTGTTCATAGTATCTTTTTTTCTGCTTTTAATAACTCATTTATACATTCTAATGAATACCAGAGATCAGTAAAGGACAATATATAACCATTGGACATTCAAATTGGACACTACCTTTATAATGGTTACTACATTGGATACTACATGTATATTACAATTACACATTAAACGAACAATTATGGCCACCCTTTTTTCCAGTATACTGGCACTATCCAAGCTTCATTTGTTTATCATATTTTATTACAATTTCACATTTTCATATTTATATTAAAAATAATCAAAACCTACCTAACATATTTTGGTTCCGTTTTTATATCCACAGTTCGTCCTTCCATGGCATCACTGACAAGAGTGGCGGCAAGTCGAAGATCCTGGTAAAAAACACATGCAACTATTGTTTGGAGCGCTTGTTTCATCCTAAATGTCTTTTACTTTTCAGACACAATTGTGTTAGTATTATATATCATCGAAACATGCATTTTAGTGGTAAATAAAAATACCTTCCTTTTCAAAATCAGTTGAAAAATTAAAAAGAATGAAAAATATGTTTTAGATAGGGTATTTTCGAATACATCAAGCATTTGGAAGAAATTATTAGTTGTTATCTCCACTGGCCGAAAACCATGTATGAAAATAATGTTGAAAATAAAGATATTATATTATAAAAAAAAAAGTTTGAAAACCAGCCAGATCGGCTTAATTTCAATGGAGTTATGGCCCGTGTTTTACTGAAAAATGCCATATTAAGCCTTGTGAACACTCTAGCACCTTTATTTATTATTTGATCTTTACCAAACTTGCACAGATTGTTAATACCAATGAAAGCTTGGATAAGTTTGAAAACCAGGAAATTGGGTCATTAACACCAAGGTTATGGCCCTTGTTTTTTCCCTGAAAAATGCCATATTTAGCCTTGTGAACACTCTAGCACCTTCATTTATTATTTGATATTTACCAAACATGCAAAGATTGTTAATATCAATAAAAACTCGGATACGTTCGAAAATCAGCCAAATCAAATCAGTATTACCGGAGTTATCGCCCTTGTTTTTTTTTCTGAAAATGACATTTTCTGCCTTGTGAGCACTCTAGCACTTTCATTTATTTTTTGATCTTTACCAAACTTGCACGGATTCTTAATATCAATGAAAGCTCGAATAAGGTTATAAATCAGCTAATTTGGGTCTGTAACACCAGAATTATGGCCCTTGTTTTTTTCCTGAAAAATGACATTTTCTGCCTTGTGACCCTAGCACCTTCATTTATTATTTAATCTTTACTAAACTTGCATAGATTGTTAATATCAGTGAAAACTCGGACAAGTATGAAAATCAGCCAATTAGGATCAATAACACTGGAGTTACGGCCCTTGTTTTTTTCTGAAAAAATGAAATGTTCTGCCTTGTGAACACTCTAGCACCTGCATTTATTATTATATCTTTACCAAACATACATTGGTTGTTATTATCGATGAAAACTCGGACAAGTTCGAAAACTTGCCAAATTGAATGAGTAACAGCAGAGTTACGGCCCTTGATTTGCTGAAAAATGCCATTTTCTGCCTTGTGAACACTCTAGCACCTTCATTTATTATTTGATCTTTACCAAACTTGCACGGATTCTTAATATCAATAAAAGCTTGGACAAGTTCGAAAACCAGCTAATTTGGATTGTTGGAGATATGGCCCTTGTTTTTTTTTCTAAAAAAAAGTTATATTTTGCTTTGTGAACACTCTAGCACCTTCTGTTATTATATGATCTTTACTAAACTTACAAAGATTGTTAATATCAATATAAGCTCAGACCAGCTCGAAAACCAGCCAAATTGTATAAGTAACACCGGAGTTACGGACCTTGATTTAGTTAAAAATGCTGTATTTTGCCTCATTTGGACAGATTTTAATGAAACTTTGCAGGGATGATCAGTACCAATTCTAGTTATGTATATCGTCACCGTGTTCCAGTTGAATGATTTTTGGCAGAATTATGGCCCTTTAAATGTTTTAATACACAAACTTTGTCCGGACTTCTTTTCCTGTACCCCTAGTCGGATTTCAGAGACATTTTGCAGGGATGATTAGTACCAGACCTAGTGGTGCATATCATCACTGTGTTCCACTTGAATGGTTTTTGGCCGAGTTATGGCCCTTTGAAAGTTTTACTACAAAAGTTTTATCTGGACTATTTCTCTTGAACCTTTTACTGGATATAAACACAACTTTGCAGGGATGATCAGTACGAAGCCATATTTCGGTTGAAAGATTTTTGGCTGAGTTATTGGCCGTTAACTGTTTTAATACAGAAAGTTTGTTCGGGCTACGTTCTCCTGAACTCCTGACCGGATTTCAGTGAAACTTTGCAGGGATGATCAGTATCAGGCCTAGTTGTGCATGTCATCGCCGTGTTTCGATTGAATGAATTTTGCGGAGTTATAGCCCTTTAAAGGTGTTGATACACAAACTTTATCCAGACTAGACTCTTCTGAACTCCTGTAAGAATTTCGAAGAATTTCAACGAATATTTGGCAGGGATGATGAGTACCAAGCCTAGATGCGCCTAACATCGCTGTGTTCTGGTTGAATGAGTTATGGCCTAATATACAAAAACGTTATCCAGAAAAGTTTTCCTGAACCACTGGCTGGAGTTCAGTGAAACTTGGCAGGGAATGATCTGTATCAAGTTGCGCATGTTGTTAGTGTGTTCCCCATCAGACTCCATATAGCAAGTAGAGCGATACAGGCCCTCTTGGGCCACTTGCTTAATTTTATCTAGAAATGGTTGTATTTGTTGGATAATAGTAAATAAGGATACAGTGAACGTTTTATATCAACATATTAAGCTAACTGAAAGTTAGGTTTCTACTGTCATAGCAATAAGGAGTTCTTTACGGGAAACTCCCCATAAAAAAGTATTTATTTTTCTTTCTATTTATAAAAGTAAGGTATTTTCACCTACGACTAAACTTTCCAGTTCCAATGATATATAATGTATTTAAGTATTGTCAAAATATTGATTACGTAAATTGCTGAAAACCTTACACTGAAACATCCCTGAGCTCCCACCCCCTCCCCCATCCGCCTAATAGTATTTATAGACATTTTCACTAGTTGCGGATGTATATGAAAACACAAGTGAAACTGGGATAAAAACATAAGTTTTTGATGATTTAAAATGTTCAACAGTTATAATAATAAGTTATAATTATAATAATTTATATCGATACAATTTTGGAAAATTACAAAAATGAGCATTTTATAAATGACAAAACAAACCTCTACTGACTACATTCCATGTACTTTTCTTATTGACCAAGGTATGTTATTATTACAGCACGTATTAATTTATTAGAGCCAAACTGTGTAATGTTTTTTTCCATATAGTATTCTTCTGTAAATGTTTATTGTTCAAAATAGTTTACTTCAAGCTTTGGAATGAATGTTTCCTTTCAGAAAATATGGTATAACAAGTAGCAATACTTTTGTTTTAGCCATCAGACTCATTTCAATTCGCTTACTCATTGTGTTTGGCTCACTATAAGATATAAACTTAACAAATACAGTTTAGGATTGATTTCCAAGGATTTAAGTACAAACACAAAATAAAAAAACGTCAGCCATTTAAACAACAAGATGGATTTTACTTAAAAGTTGTATTTCTGTGCTTTGTCTTGGAAAAAGAACAAGTGTTCGAAAATTTGAAGAAGAGTTACTATTTATTTAATATTGAATTAACTTTCCTTTTGAAAGACTATACAGATATGAATATCAAAATAAAAAGATAGGTGTAACTTTATACATTAACTATTGATCCGATACGAATCAGAAAGTGATTAAAATGAATTCAAGCACAATCGTAATCATATCCCCAGCCTACATTTGCAACTAAAATCTTACTAAGCAACATATTTGTTTCTATATTATTTTGCAATAAGGACCATCACATAAATGAGAAAAATGGTACTATAGAAATCACACCACACAAACGCAATGTCACCGTAGACAATGTCACCGTAGATCTGCACTGTACCACAATCAAATAGCAATGAAAAGGACAATACACAAAACATATAGTGGCGAAGACATGGTTATCGGCTTGGAACGGTCAGTAGGCAATATGACCCACTGGTTATACAGGACAATACACAACACACATAGTGGTGAAGACAGGGTTACCGGCTTGGAACGGTCAGTAGGCAATATGGCCCACTGGTTATACAGGACAATACACAACACAAATAGTGGTGAAGACAGGGTTACCGGCTTGGAACGGTCAGTAGGCAATATGGCCCACTGGTTATACAGGACAATACACAACACAAATAGTGGTGAAGACAGGGTTACCGGCTTGGAACGGTCAGTAGGCAATATGACCCACTGGTTATACAGGACAATACACAACACAAATAGTGGTAAAGACAGGGTTACCGGCTTGGAACGGTCAGTAGGCAATATGGCCCACTGGTTATACAGGACAATACACAACACAAATAGTGGTGAAGACAGGGTTACCGGCTTGGAACGGTCAGTAGGAAATACGACCCACTGGTTATACAGGACAATACACAACACAAATAGTGGTGAAGACAGGGTTACCGGCTTGGAACGGTCAGTAGGCAATATGGCCCACTGGTTATACAGGACAATACACAACACAAATAGTGGTGAAGACAGGGTTACCGGCTTGGAACGGTCAGTAGGCAATACGACCCACTGGTTATACAGGACAATACACAACACAAATAGTGGTGAAGACAGGGTTACCGGCTTGGAACGGTCAGTAGGCAATACGACCCACTGGTTATACAGGACAATACACAACACAAATAGTGGTGAAAACAGGGTTACCGGCTTGGAACGGTCAGTAGGCAATATGACCCACTGGTTATACAGGACAATACACAACACAAATAGTGGTGAAGACAGGGTTACCGGCTTGGAACGGTCAGTAGGCAATATGACCCACTGGTTAGCTTAAATCGATTTTAAGTGTATACAACTTCGCTATTTATCTGTCGTCAACGCTCAGATTGACAAGACAGTGTAAATAAAAGTACATCTCATCAAAAGAAAATCTCTAACAATAAATTCCACATTCAGAGAAATAAGGAAACGATACACGTATACGTTATTGCAAAAGTATATAAAAAGCATTTAGAAACATCTCAGGATAAGTTATGTTGGCAAAAACCGGTCGTGTTGCGTTGAAACTATGATTAGATCATTATGTTTATACATGTACTATTATTCTATATCTTTACCATATATATATGTATAAATAATTACCGCATCGCTGATCATGTTTTCACTGCCAATTTCGATTTTTCTCCGTGATGTTGTTGGAATGAAAGAGGTATCAATCCTGTCTATATACTTGTACTCATCCTCCGGTATTGTCGGCAATGCGCCTGTCGGTGAAAGTTTCTTTCTTCTGAGAGTAACATTGCCGTCGGTTTCCTCTCCCTGCGCGGAAGCTTTAAAATTAGTTTCATCTTCCGCTCCAACGTCTTCGATTACAATGGCAGGAACTCGCGATAATTTCTTGCCATTTCGCATTGATTGTGCAATAGTTTCGGCCATTTTAAAGAACACTTTCTACATTGCATTTAAAATCCACAAATACATTTACAAAACCATTCCGTATTTGCATCCTCATTGTCGACACTTTGTGGCCGTTCTTAAAGTAAAATACATTCATTTATGATTACTTTCTGCTAAATATAAATGTATTTACATCTTCACAGCGAACGCCAACACAGTACAATGGTTTAACTGCGTATAAGAAATGTTTAGAAGGATAAAATATATAGATATTATAATGGTTAATGTTACTTGAAGCAAACGGATATTGGTCATTGACGTTGATAGTGAAGAGTTAGTCTGTTTTAAACGGTCGCATCCGCCCTTTGAAAACGGAAGCTATCATATCAAATAGATAGCCTATCTCTTAAAATTATAATTTACTATTGTGACTAAAACCTACACATTAGCAAGAAACATAACTATATATAGTACACTTCAAAATATTCAGACGCGTAGCTAGACTATGCTTCGTCACTAGACCATGCTTCGTCATGGGCAAGGTATTTGCAGTACCAACACATCATTAAAATTGATTTTAATGCATTATTTTCTTTTTATTGCCAACATTTTCGTACGCAGCTGCGTATTTGCGGCACTCAGTGTTGATTTTAAACCTTAACGTACATGATACAGACTCTGTTTCAGATATTAGTGTATAATATTACCGTAAATTTTTAAATAAATCCCCAGAGGTCCCCAGGCGTCAATATTTTTGTAAGCAGCTGCGTATCTGCGACACTCGATGTTAGTGTTTAATATTACCATGAACTTTGAATTAAATCCATTACGTGATCCCGCCTTAATTCCATTAAGCGATGGTAAAGCTTATATTAGCAGGATTTTATAACGGATATTTCGACAATAAAACACTGAAAAAAAATGAGATAACCTGTTAAAAATTATCTATTAAATGTTTTAATGTTATAATATGCAAACTTTTTAAGCCGAAATTAAATATTTCATACCCCAGCCAACCCCGTTTTCGCTTCTTGGAAGGGGTATGAAACTTAATCCTTGGACCATGTAATGACCAAATGTCCTTAGGCGATAATTAAAACAACTAATTTACTAATTTAAAACTTACAATCCAGTAAAACGTTTCATGCCTTTTATGCATAAGCACAGTGCTCATGGGACACAACGTAAAATTATATTGGTTCACAGGAGTTATTGAAATCATAAATTCGCCATAGTTTGCAAAGTTTATTTCTATTGTTTAGATTAGATTGTGTACTTCCCTGAGGAAAGATTATTTCTTTCCTATTTATTTCATTGCGTAATTATCTTTGTTATAATTGTAGCAACCCTAAATGTAACAAACTGGCAAATGTAACAACAACGAAATTACGAACGCCATTTGTAACAACATTTCGGCAAATGTAACAGTTTTCCGCTAAATGTTACAAAATCAGTTTTCGCTAAAAGTTACAAACATATGCCATATGTAACACAAGTTTAGGTTCCGGTAAAAGTTACAACCACTATCGCTAAATGTTACAACACTTTTTTACCGTATTAAATATCACCTGGATGTTCTTCTTTGTATGTCGTTTAAGAAAACGCGAATCATTTTGTTACAACAATTTCATGCAAGAAATTCATCATGTGACAGTGTGTGCCACTAAGGTTCCTACCACCGATCCTAGTCAAATAGTCGCCAGCTTCAGGGTCAATGTCACACTTAGAGGTCAAAGGTTATGAGAATATAGTGTGACTATATTTCGTGTCCGCTCTGATCTTTTGGACCGCTTGAGGGATTTTGAAATAACTTGGCATGGATGTTGACTTTATTGATACGATGTACAGAGGGCGTATTTTGGCTGACCCAGGTGCAGATCAAGGTCATATTTAGAGGTCAAATGTCATTGACTATAGTATGACTAGAGTATGTGTCCGCTCTGTATCTCTTAAACCGCTAGAGAGAATTTGAAATAATTTGGCAAGAATGTTGACCTTATCGAGACAATGTGCAGAGCGCGTATTTCTACCGGCCCGATTCAAGGTCAAGGTAACACTCAGAGGTCAAATGTCATTTCACCATATACGACTGTTGACAAATAGCATAGAAGAAATGTTCAAGATATACAGATGATGTTATTGTAAATACAATGTAGTTTAGTTTCAGACATGATATGCTCAATGTCAAGGTCACAAATAGGATTCAAAGTTCATACGACTTTATAATCTAGCTATCTCAGTAAAAATTGTGACAATACCATAAGGGGAACTATCTGTTTTCGTTCAAAAATAACCTTCTAGTTTTGTTGTTGCTTTTTTTCCATTCCTTTTCTATTTTTCAGGATCTTGCATGAAATTTAACGTTCATTTGTAAGCACCAACGGAAACGCACAAAGTTGACCGACAATTTATCACCGGCAATTAAGCTAATAACAAACTACGGGTGTAATTATAGAAATAAGGTGTAAAGTACACACATTGCAGTTTAGAACTGTTCAATTTCCAACGCCCCGAGTACAT
Source organism: Cyrtodaria siliqua (assembly GCA_037043455.1). NCBI lineage: Eukaryota > Metazoa > Mollusca > Bivalvia > Adapedonta > Hiatellidae > Cyrtodaria > Cyrtodaria siliqua. The sequence continues at coordinate 77,411 of JAWPHD010010104.1, read as the reverse complement.
ATCCGCTTTCCTGGATTTCTAACCAGTACTCGCATGGGGATCAAATCCTCGACCCCCGGATTGAGAATCCAGTGCTCTACCAACTGAGCTAGCCGGCGAAATATTTGATTGAAATAATTTTAGAATTCCTCATTAGATAACAAAGATATGGACTGAATGCAATGATACTGTATAATTTATAGGGGCTTTGTGCCCTAACCGTAACCTTGACCATAATTGCACAAGAGTCCCGAATTTACGTGAGATACATCGTCTGGTTATGAGGTACATGTGAGCGAAATTATTTAAAACCCTCAATGGATGACTAAGGCAAGAGAAAATATTTTTTTAGAGTCTCATCCGGATTTTGAAAAAAATGTTGCGGGTGGGCACTTTTTATTTTTCGATCGGACGAAGGCTCAAATATACAGGCAAAAAGGCCTCATTTTACGACCTTTCATGATTTTATTTCCGATAAGCCAATTCAATTTTGGGAGGTGAGACTCTAATTTTTGAGTCGCCATGCGTGAGCATGGCTGACTCTTTGGAGTCGTGTATACTGCAATTTCTGAATATGGAGGTTTTGGTTGAGGAGCTTTACCGTTTTCGACAATGTAGTCCCCTTTAGCTGCCTCAAATACAACTTAATTTGATAAGGTGACTGACATGAACGTTATGTTATTATACAAATACATCAGTTTTCGGACGAGGAGCTTTACGCACTTCGAGAATGCACTTCGAGAATGTAGTTCCTTTAACTGCCTCAAGTATAACTTTATTTCATAAGGTGACTGACATGAGCGTTATATATACCGAATAATATAACTACTGATTGTGAATAATTGTCATTGTATACAGTATATACGTGTCTTTTATGAAAATGTACTGAAATACTGTGCGCAATATTACACGCATAAATATTTTATGAATGGAAAGTTTCAATAGTGTAGTTACCCGGATGTCGAACATTAATTCATTTCATTCGATAGTGCAGCAGAAACTAGATAATTATCCATTCATTCAGAACCATTAATTTGAAAATGTACAATCATTGACGAAAAATAAGCAACCAATTAACACATTTTCCGCCCCAATTTCTAAACCAGTCAGCTAAACATGCCGCTCATGCATGGCCTTCAGCGTGACCTAGATAATGAGCTTTACCGTCAAATTGGGAACTAAATGTCCGTAAATAGTGTAACTATTGTGCCTAGTACTTTGAGAAATAGTATAGCATCTACTACAAATAAATACACAAGTTGATGAAAGAATTTGTCAAGAAGTGCTCAGATCTAGTACCAATAACAACAAGGTAAACAAATCAAATAGTTTAAAGGGACACAAGGCAATTTTTGCATTACGGTAAAAAGAAGAAGAAAAATCCAAATGTTTTGGCATTTACCCATGTAGTGTTTATTTCCTTGCTGGAATTCAATAAAAAAAAAATTATCTCAGTGTATCAACAGGAAATCTATTGGAACATACAGTGCTCGAAAAGTAGGATAGCCCGATAACCGGGGCTCGATTGAATGTTTGTGAAATTTTCGGGCCGTAAAAGAGCGGTGTCATAGTAGTTCGGATGGTACATAATTGTTTGTTTTGTTTTGTTGTTTTTTTTGTTTTTTTTACATAATCAAATAAGAAAAACTGTCCTTTACAAATAAATGTTGGAGGAAAATATATATACATATGTATAGATATAGATATAAAGTATATTTCTATTCATTATTTAAGGTGTAAGGAGTTCCTGGAAAATTTAACATAACCTTTAACCTCACCAAGAAGACAGACTGTTCAATCTTGGCGACTCCCAGGACCTTCAGTCCTTTGATTTTCTCTAGCCTAAGTTGTGGACTGGACACAAAGTACTACTATCACAGTGTATATAAGGGCCTTGACTCCTTTAGCATGACCTGGACCTTTGACCAAGAGACGTGGGTGTTGCGCGTTTCGGACATTTGTTTGAAAATATTGTACCCCCAGAAAACGAAGTTTGTTTGTTGTTTTTTTGTGGAGGTGGGGGTGGGGGACGGGGGGAGTGGGTATGTAGGAATCATTGTACGGTCGGTCGGTCTGTTGCACAGTACTATTAATAAAGACGACCATCCACTTGGCGCGATTGACGTGTGTGCGACGAGAAACGCGCAAGGCCTTACGTATGGCATACGCGTGAGACGTGAAAATCGATAAAGTAGAAACGTCGTAGGACCCCATCCACTTGCGCGTGACTGTAGGAACCCCATTTGTTACAACGTCGCTATCTGTTGTAGCCGTCCGTAAAAGTTACAATTTGTGTTCTAAATGTTACACTAAACGCTATATGTTACAATCTTACCGCAAATGTTACAAAATGTAGTTGTGATAAAAGTTACAACGTCTACGCTATCTGTTACAACATTTTTACTTGTAACAAAAGTTACAACACTTTGTCCGTAAATGTTACACTGGCATTGGCATCATTTCCGAAGCTTTGGAAAGTGTTGGATTTTGCTAGTACACTATATTCATAATATGTATAAGTGTATTTAGGTAATTGCAACAACCTTATTTTGTTGATTTACACTATTCAGCTAAACATGTACATGCACAAAGCATTATACGAGGGGCGATAAAGAATTCTCGGAAAGTGTTTCTCCCTATATTACTTTTGTTTGAATTCAGCAAAAAAAAAAAATCAAGTAATTTAGATATAAATTCTCTTGGTTTTATTTTATTTCAGAATGATTGCAACATATAAATAACAATGCGTAGTCAATATGACTAGATTTGTTTCTATATATTTTAGTAAAGTTGGTTGACGGCCATAATGTGTAATGTGAATTTAAATTTACTTTTACTCTTATCAATTTTATTAGTTTTGTGTGTGTGCGTGCGTGCGTGCGTGCGTGTGTGCGTGCGTGTATGTATGTATGTATAATATTTATACCTATGATTTGTTGTTTGCATACAGTTATACTGTTAAAAGTGATTAATTTGTAAATAAAAAATAAAATGTTACTATGATAATCTTTTTTTTTTTGTAAATTTATTTCTAAGTAATGTCAATGTCCGTGATCATTTTTGGTGGTCTAAATAAGGAATAGAATTCACTTAGAAAAACTAATCTAGATACCGATAAAGTTGGTTTAACACATCATTTGATTGAACCGACGTAGACTATACTTGTGTTTGTTTTCGGCACATTTTAGTGGCTATATAAAGCACAGGGTATAAAAGGATAAACGCTTATAGCGGATATTTGGTCAAGTGGTAACGCGTTTGACTGTCAATACAGATGTCGCAGGTTCGATCCCCCGCTTTTCCAACTAAAACCACTAAGTCTTAGAAGTCTACTAAGACGTAAGACCGAGGTCCCGTGTGTATGCGCACGTTAAAGAAACCATTATCTTCAACGGACTTTGAGTTGTGGTCCAAACAAAATTTCCCTATATAATATAGTAAATAAAGCAACAAAATCCCATAACTCCACTTTTACTTTACCCAGAGCTATGATTCATGCACTCTGCACAACCACTCTCTGCCCTTAACCAATGTTTCAAGTTTCCTTTGATTATGTCGAATGTTTTTTTAGTTATTTATGGTTCAAACAAATATTTTCTAAAATAGTATATACTATATAGTAAATAAAACCACAAAGTCCCATAGATCCACTTTTAGTTTACCAAGAGTTATGGTTTCTGCACTCTGTAAATCCACTCACTGTCCTGTATGAGTGTTTCAAGTTTAAATTGAATCCCATAAATAGTTTTCTAGTTATTTTCCAGACAAAAGATTCATTATATACTATATATTGATTAAGTAATTATTAAATCAAGGGTCATAACTCTGGTGTTACTAAGGCGACTCCAACCATACTTAAGCAAAAGCGAGTCCACATAGGGACAAACATTTATACAAAATATTACGTGTATGTGCCTTATGGTTACCAAGATATAGCTCCAGACGGACGCACTAACGGACGTGGGATCATAACATACAAACGTTTTCGTCAATCAATGTTCCTCAAGCAGTCAAGAAGGCTATTGGGTTCATTGTCTTTTCCTGTCTGTATTTGCGTGTTTTGTTATGCAGTTTAATAACTACGCTGTTTGTTTTAAATAGAGTATATGGAACCTATGACCCGCCGTCAATATCCGAATATCCGGAGGATAGTTTCGCAATTGCCACTGGATCACGTTTCCTCACTGTTTTTTTTCGTGTGCGGCGTTGCTACCTGAAGAAATATTTGGTTCATATATACGTATCGGAATTTTTTTACGTTAGCAGTAAAAAATATTTATCCGCATGTTTTTCAGGAATGTTTATCTATTAATTTGTGAACCACAGTAGGTACTATGCAGTGTACGTGCATCTGTATGTTTTTCTAAAAAAAGTGTTTCTGTTGCGGAATATTAGAAGGATTCATAAAATATCTTACTTGTACCATTATTAGCCCACTGTATGATTGTTTTGTAACGACTGCATCAGACGACGTATTCATAATGACTGCAAAACACGACATATTCCTTCAAAATTTGTTTGCTTTTCTTTGAGTAAAGGAATAATTTATTTTCGGACGAAGTGAGAGAGAAATAAAATACTACAAACAATACCAGAAATTCAAAATCATGAATCGCTCATGATGGTTTAGAAGTCTAGGTCGTATATGTATGCCATAGATTTCATATATATACATATACCTACCTGTTTAAAGTAACTATTAAAAGCGTACGCCTAATCTGCCTCTTCCTTGAAACCGCCTATGGAAAACATTCGTACTACAGAAATGTGTGAAACACACTACTAAAATTTATAAAAATACTTTACAAGCTTCGGAAATGATGCCAATATCAGTGTTACATTTACGACAAGGTAAGGTTGTTGCAATTACCTAAATACACTTATAAATATAGTGTACTAGCAAAATCCAACACTTTCCAAAGCTTCGGAAATGATGCCAATGCCAGTGTAACATTTACGGACAAAGTGTTGTAACTTTTGTTACAAGTAAAAATGTTGTAACAGATAGCGTAGACGTTGTAACTTTTATCACAACTACATTTTGTAACATTTGCGGTAAGATTGTAACAGATAGCGTTTAGTGTAACATTTAGAACACAAATTGTAACTTTTACGGACGGCTACAACAGATAGCGACGTTGTAACAAATGGGGTTCCTACAGTGACGCGAAAATCGATCGGGTACCGATTTCCACGCTCATGCCTCAGTTGACATCTATATATGAGGTTGACATCTATACTAAATGCGGCGTATCGTCGTGTATGTATGTTTGTTAGTTGTATGTCCGCTATGGACGCTCTCAGTTTCCGTCGGATCTTCACCAAATTTCACACACATACTCACTAGACCCAATAAAGGTTTTGGTGAGAGAAAAAAACATTTTCGAGAAGGCCAAACCGGCGACGGGCACGGGTGTAGACAATTATGCTGTATAATTATCAAAATTAAAGTTTAACTAGACAATTAATCCATATATTTGGTTAAAAATATATTGCATTCGATGTTAAACATAGCAAGGTATAGGTATTCAGAATTATTACGCCGCAATGTGACATTTTGAGCTTAACTTAACACAGTAATTTGAGCATGTATCGAAAGAAGCTTGATAAGTTTACATTTTATTTAATATATAAGCTAGGATAAAATGTCTCAGAATAAAATTATAAACATATTACATAATGAAATTTATATATTTTATAAATGGAATACGTGTTTCAGATTCATGAATGACTAATGAACTTAAAAGAAACATACGTTACTATTTGGTAACGTATGTTTCAACACTTCAAAATAAAATTACATTTTATATGGGGTAGCATGGGTCACTTTTGTTATTTTAATATGCATATAAGGGTACAATGTTATCACACACCTTTGATGTATAGAACATGTGTAGTTTGTATTATTTAAGGCATTTTTCAAAAACGTTATGAAACATACGTTACTGGCAACTTTGAATCTTCCACTTCTGGGATATATTTTATCATCATACATTGTATGTCTATTATAATAATATACAAATAGTTTTATTAAAAAGATTCATGTATTGACTAAGGTCAAGAAGCACATTACAAATATTAGCCATGCCTTATATATCATATTTGCACTCAAAGCTTGGTAACGTATGTTTCATGTTAAAAGGTGACCCCATTTTTTCATCTAGATCTATGGACATTGTAGAAACGGGATACGTATAAATGTTTTAACCATGTTCATTTTATTAAACGCATATCTGTGTAGCATTTAAATGCCCCTATTGCTTTTGATTAAGACGACTAGTATGTTCAGTATCCACCGAAGTAGCGTAACGTATGTTTCACAGACATTCTTCACTTTCTGACAACTTAGACCAGCGGGATCTAAACACTAAAGTATTTATTTAACACTTTCTATAGCGAGCATACCAACATAGCAATCATTTGCGTCCATATTGAACATGAAATACGACTGATACACGATGAAAACAGAAAAACTCGACCGGCGTCAGTAACGTATGTTTCATTTTTGGGTGATTGAAGGCATGGATTGGCGATATTTACATCGGGTTTTTTAATCAATCAATCAATCAATCAATCAATCAATCAATCGATATTTATTTTATTATACCGACCACATGGAGTGGTGCCATTTCAAAATGTCTTACTCTGACGTCAAAACAAGGAGCCATCTGGTATTGCTTCACTTTGGGGTATAGGGAATTTAATATAATGGAGTGTTAACAGTGAGATATGATAATATTTATTTGGCCTGTAGACGTCTTTGTCTCTACAAAATCGCCAAACAGAACAGATATTACGTTCAATCAATCTTGGTTTTATGCTTTCTTGTCAAGGAACCTTTCAGACTACGCAAAATCAATCAAAGCACTAAAAGCACAGAAAGGCTGGGCTGCCTTTCAGAAGAACAATGGTTCACTCAATTTTTTTTATAAAATAGTTTGTTTTTATTGTGTATTCCCGAAACTTTGATGGTTATGTTAAAAATGATTCGAGTTTTCCTAAACGACATAAACAGAAGAACATACCAGGTGATATTTAATTAGCGAAAGTGATTGTAACTTTTTGCGGAACCTAAACGGCACATATTTGTAACTTTTAGCGAAAACTGATTTTGAAACATTTAGCGGAAAATTGTTACATTTGCCAAAATTTTGTTACAAATGGCGTTCGTAATTTCGTTGTTCTTACCTTTGGCTGTTTGTTACATTTAGGGTTGCTGCAGCGTCATCTGATGTATCAAATTTATTGTATAGAAAACAAAGCGTAAACATTATATTGAATAGATGGTACAGCATGTTCTGTGTTTTTATCACACTTGGTTGTTTAATCTACCGGTAGTAACTTTAACGTTCAGCATCGTCATGTCATATTCACAATATAGACATCTGCCATCAATATAGATATCTGCAATCAATATAGATATCTGCAATCAATATAGATATCTGCAATCAATATAGACATCTGCAATCAATATAGATATCTGCAATCAATATAGATATCTGCAATCAATATAGATACCAATGAAGTTGCCGAGTGTCAGGCAGGTATAGATCATTAACAGCAGTTGGTGCAATCCAATACCTAACTTGAGGCAATTATATTGAACTAACACCCTCCGGAAAACGTTGTCATGATTCTAAAAATACTTCATTTTGTATTGTATTACAATGTCACATATAATAGTTCCATATAATGGACACAACGCCAAATGTATAATACGATAAAAACCTTTATACCTGGTACTGACCTGACATGACATATTTGACATTTTAAAGATTTATATTTTAATAAATATATATTTTATGTACAAATTAAGATATATAAAAACTCACACAATACATGTGCATGTGTCCCAGGGACAGCAACACTACAATGAGTTTCATAATGGAAGAGTAAAATATTTTTACTAGGAATGTGTCAAAAAGAACTGGTCTATGTCCCAATAGCCCAAACATTTATTCCTTACACAGATGGTAATGTAAAATAGGATTTACATTGCGAATATCGTTAGCTGGTAGGAAATAAAATGCAATAATAGTCAGCTTACATTAGAGCCATGTGGAGGCACGCCGAGTCTACGCGGAGTCATGCGAAGTCTACGTCGAGTCTATTCGTAGTAGAATAGAATATCTGAATCCGCGACACTCGGAGTCATAGCGAGTAACCAAGGGAGCCCAAACTCCGGAACGGGAGTCAAAGTGTGGCTCTGAGTGCAGTGAAAAATAAATATGTGTGGACTATATATCTGTAAATTAAACAACTACTATGTTTATATGAAACCCAATTGCCTATCATTCGCCCGTACCGTGTGCAGACTACAACTATTCGATGTATTGACGTAAACGCGCGCTCTCCCAAGTTAGCCTTTGTTAAATTAGCACGTGGTGTAAGTAGCACACGTTATATAAGAGTTCCCGTGTCAAAGAGATGATCATTTCGAAAATCAAGGGCTATTAGAAGCAGTTCTTTGTTGAAACGGTTTACTTTGTTGATTGTCAGTATCAAATGTAAATCTACTTTTAATGTCTGATATTTTAAATATTTTTATTTTTATTGATTTACTTTTAATTAATTTTTTGTTCGCAATCCTGCTTGATCAGAATCCAATCAACTGAGGGATTTTAATAATTTATATTAGGGGGAAATGATTTAAATGCATTCAATGTCAATTTATGATGTTGGAAAACATGTAAAAGAGGTGCCATGACACCCCTGTGACAGAATTTTGCGATTTTACCTCACTGGCATTACAGAATTTAGTGTTTTTTTATATATTCCTGTTCCAACCTGTTTGTTTGCTCGTCCGTCGGATGGGGACGTAAACTGGGCGGTCCCGTGTATCGCTCTATCATCCATCGGTTTATCCTCCGAGCACGTTAAAGAACCATAGAAATATATTCGATAATAAGAGTAGTGCACGGTTCCCGGATTCCTATGTATCCTTTCCCTCTCTCTGGGGCGGCTCTAAATAACCTATACTGTGTTGATGAGCCGTTAAACAACGTTCAATTCATTTTTCAATAATTTGTTTGTTTCAAAAATCAAAAACATCTGTACCGTACTTTTACAATCAATTTTATCAACATCAACCCGTCGGAAAGCACCAAGACCAATAAAACGTATACCGTATGAAACAGTACCAATTCCGGTCTAAAACGGCTTCCTTGACGTAATCATCCGGACTTGACATATTTATCAAGAACATAATCATATGTAGAGTAATAATTGTGTTAATTTTTACTCTCTATGAATATGTGTTACAAACAGTCGCCATGAATTTGGTGAAAACTATAATGTGCTGTATATTTCGTCTAGATTCGCTAACATCATTGCAGACATTATCTTTACTGGACAGAATCGTAGATTTGTCATCAAAATAAACATTGAGAGAGTCACGTATACTTATCTTGTTCTTAAAATGTGACTTAGGGTTTCCAAAATAAAAGAATTAAAATTTGCTGTAATAAAATATTTCTAAATGAAAGTTGTCTCACTTCGAGATATGATATTATATAAATATTGCATCTCAGTGAGGGCGACAGTGGATATTGTCAACCAGAGGAAAATAATGTCAACCGAGACGAAGACGCCCTCACTGGGATGCAATATGTATTTTATTATACCGAACAAATGTTTTGATTGGAATTTAAATATATGAGGTGGAAAAAATCCCAATAATTGTTGTTTTTTTTGTTGTTTTTTAATTTATATTTGTATACCAGTTTTGATTTAAAGTAACAAATCTGCTCGCCACGTTTTTTTTTATTGTCGTTTGGTAAACCAAGCGTCTTACGATTGACATAACTTCAACTGCATTTTAATAAGCGTCCACCGATTTCCAATTGCCAAAGCGTGTCGTTATTGGAAAAACCCAAAACCTATTTTTATACTTCCCGTTACGTCACAATCGTGTAACAGTAAAGATTGTTGACCGGTGAACAGTATACAGTTATCACATGTGTGTTTGGGGAACAGTCAAAACTGTTTTTCCGAGGTGGAGGGGATGGCAGTGTGAACTGTTTCCTGAGGCCGATCACACTGCCATCCCCCGACACCAAGGGAAAACAGTTTTGACTGTTCCCCAAACACACATGTGATAACTGTTTTATTACCTGATTAATGTTACTGTACGAAACAGTGAAAATGAAAATTTGTTTTATAATGGGAACCTATGGTGAAAAAAGCAACATGACGTCACGCAAACGAAATTCCAGCACGTGAGGGAAACAGTCGAAACTAAATCCCGGTAACAGTTCGTTTTCACCGGGAACAGTCTTTTCCTTAGTGAATTAGGAAGAAATGACGATATAGCATTTATATAGGAGATCAGGTAATAATAAAAATTGCTTCACGCTAAGGGTATGGGCAATTTATACAGGAGTGTAAACGTGAGGTATAATAATAAAGTTTTAAATTATTTTCTAAATTATTACTTACTTGTTTAACGATACAGTTTGGGGATTCTAAGCAATTCCTGCTGTCATCCATTATTTTGTATTTTTCATTTACATCTATATCTCTTGTTGACACAATTATCGTTTTCTGTAATGAATTGTTAACCGCGTAAAGCGTTACATCAAGAGAACGATTATTATTTCATCTACAGGTATATCTTCATCTGAACTCATCACCTGCAACGACTGTTATTGCTACTGCATGGTGCCTGCATAAATCCATAAGATAACGTTGGTGTATTCTGTGTTGTTTCCTGAACGCTATTGTCCGCAATATTTGCCATGCACTAGTTTTGAGCTCGGACTATTGCCAACCCCAATGTGGCGACCCAGTCTTTAAAGAAGGTCAACTGACTTCCTCAAACACTGACTTTCAACTCATGGTGTTACCTTGCCTATAATTGCATGTACCAAGCAGCATATACCTGTTAGAATATGGCCATATACATATGATAAAAAAGGACCCGGTGCAAATAAAGTACTATTATTATTCGTCTAGCGGCCAATTTTCAAATGTTTAAGTTGGTTGCACCCCCAAGTAGAAAATATCCAATGCTGCCATGGTTCAGACATGGTTTTATGGCATTCAAAATCCCATGTTGTGGTAAGTTACTGGTGGTCAATTTTTGTAAATTTGGGTTAAAATTTGCGTTTTTAGACGAAAATGGTCTGAAAACTGGTATCATTTTATAAAAGAGTATGTGAACATACTATACTAAAATCAATTTGAATGGATGTAATGTTGTACCAAACCCATTTCTATGTAATAATATTATACATAAAGAGTCGTACTACAGGAAGTGCGTGCACAACTTGTATTAATACACTTGGTAAACGAAAGAAACTATCACTGTGCAGAATGAATTAACCATGTTGCCTAACCCAGGATAGAAAATATCACTGTGCGGAATGAATTAACCATGTTGCCTAACCCAGGATAGAACATATCACTGTGTGGAATAAATTAACCATGTTGCCTAACCCAGGATAGAACACATCACTGTGTGGAATGAATTAACCATGTTGCCTAACCCAGGATAGAACATATCACTGTGCAGAATGAATTAACCATGTTGCCTAACCCAGGATAAAACATATCACTGTGCAGTATGAATTAACCATGTTGCCTAACCCAGGATAAAACATATCATTGTGCAGAATGAATTAACCATGATGCCTAACCCAGGATAGAAAATATCACTTGCAGTATGAATTAACCATGTTGCCTAACCCAGGATAAAACATATCACTGTGCATTATGAATTAACCATGTTGCCTAACCCAGGATAAAACGTATCACTGTGCAGAATGAATTAACCATGCTGCCTAACCCAGGATAGAAAATATCACTGTGCAGTATGAATTAACCATGTTGCCTAACCCAGGATAAAACATATCACTGTGCGGAATGAATTAACCATGTTGCCTAACCCAGGATAAAACATATCATTGTGCAGAATGAATTAACCATGTTGCCTAACCCAGGATAGAACATATCATTGTGCAGAATGAATTAACCATGTTGCCTAACCCAGGATAGAACATATCACTGTGCAGAATGAATTAATCATGTTGCCTGACCCAGGATAGAACATATCATTGTGCAGAATGAATTAACCATGCTGCCTAACCAAAACATATCACTGTGCAGAATTAATTAACCATGTTGCCTAACCCAGGCAAAGAATTAATGAATCTCTAGAATTAATACATTATTTCATTATACTGTGTCAAATAAAGTCTGTGTTGCCTCTATAGCAACCACTGTGTCTTTATAACGGAAACATTTTTCAATGTTCAAGGTTTGTGTAAATTTACCTATATTAGGAAATCCACTTGCCTTAAGAGGTCTTACTACATACATTAAGTGATTTCCGAAGACAGGTTAGGCTGCAGTTAGTACGCAGATCAATATTCGGAAATAAGAAATAGACACAATACATAATATGTTGCTTGCAAAACATAGTTGTTTTCAGAATTGAAACATCGCCTCATAGGAGATAGGCAGGAGGGATTTCTTTAACAAGCACCTTCTTTAAACTAAAAAAAACACCCCAACATTGAACATTGTCAGGGTCAAATCGTATTTTCAATACACATAGGGAAGAAGTGCAACGTCTTTTTATAACCAAACCAATAACAATTTATTTTTTAATTTCCCTTGCAATGAATTATGATCCTTTTTGAAGCTACTCAAAAATGCCATCAATAGTATTAACTTTATTGCCATGTTTTATGAATGTCGTGTTCGAACTGACTGAAACTCGCAGGACACCGGCGCCCCTACGCCGTGCAGACGTGGGAAAAGTTTTGCGGAGGTGCTCCGACGCTCGGCGGAGTTATAAGCGAAAAACCCGAACCATGTAAGAAAATGAATTGAAATTGCGTTTATTTGTAACGTGTAATTCATAGTACAGCATTTAAAAATTATAAAAACGATTAACAGTTGTCGTAAGTTGTTTCATAAAATGGGGCCCTGGGTTTAGATAGCTTTAAAATATCCACAAAAGATCATTCATAAATATAATTCACCAAATTCTGCTTTTTTGACATCACAAACAGAGAAAAATCACTTTAGATGTAGCTCTGATTTTGAAGTTACACAGATGGAATGAGGTTTTATGGCCCTTCATGCACACGTGCATAACCTTCATGCACACGTGCATAACCTAGTATGCCATTACATCATGTCATGGCCAGCATGTTACTGTGTTTAACGCTAGGGCAGTTAAAATATAAAGGTTTTCCATTTACCAAAAAAATATAATTATATAAGATTTGCAGTAAATGATAATATCTAAATAATATGTCATTGAAAAAAAGGAACAATTGGCTACTTGACTGACATTATATTGTCATTTCCCTTTTTTTTTAATGTAAACTTACATGAAATCGTTAATCTGACAATATATGCTCCATAGTTCCAACATATATTGCCTCTAAAATGCAAATTTACACGATATGTATCTTTTATTCGGATCTTAACTTACTGGACTGGACACCAAAACACATTTCGTTCCATGAATATGCAGTAGCAACTGGATAATAAGAAAAAAAAGACGAAAAAAAAAGCAATAGCTGGTAGCGGCACTACTGTTTAAGCCAGATAAAAGCTCACACTTTGTATACATGTATTTGTGTATGTTCATCTATCTCTTATACTGTGATTCACATGGAGATGGGTATACCATTTCATCACTCCAAATTGATTATAGTATGCTCAAATATTTCTCTATAAACGTATTCCAGTTTTTTTGTGATTTTCTTCACATAAACGTGCGATTTTATTAATTTTCTCAACAATCTGTCACTAAATCTCAGAATTTGATCATCGAAAACATTCTCTATCCAATGAAACATTTGGATAGATGTATTAACCATTATTTTATCACTTCAGTTAGATAATTTTGTGTTCAAACGACTTCTTAAAAATTGATTCCTGTTTACGGCGAATTTTGGTGAAAAACTCACTTGTTGTCAATCATCGTACACTTAAAACACTTTTTTTCTGATACATCTTTGTACCTTGCTCTGGTCCACACCGGGAGAGATTGTGCTTTTATAATTCATTAACTACATTCTTAGCTTATAGCCCAGTACCCCGAATATTGTATTACAGAAATCAACGATTTTCTTCTTCTTTCACCGTTTTGCCCCCAAATATATCACAATTTGTGTATACATTCCATTTCTTATACTCTGATTTACATAGAGATGGGTATGTCAGAACATATCACTCCATATTGATTATAGTATGCTCATAGTTTTGTTTATAAAATGAAAACCGTTTTCGGCGAATTTCTTTAAAAAACGCAACTTTATCCCAAAATAACAAAATGGACCACACTGTAAAACTTCCACAACATTGTTTTTTCTTAATTCTCATATGTATTTCGATCGTATTTAAGCGGCAGATATTTTCTACTTGGGGTGCAACCGACTTCGAAAATAGGTCACAATATGAAATTGGCCGCTAGACTATATTCTATTACTACCCGGTCTTATTATTTAGCCACATGATAGAGATCCGGAACCTCGTATCACATACTTGAAGTGATCTGGAAGTGTCAGTTGCGAAACACTACCCCTGGATCTAACCAGTGCTTGCCCCATAAGTGTTTTCGACGCTAGTTTCCCACACTATTCGCGATATATTGGGATTTGGACAATACTGACCATCCAGCTCAAGGATTCCACCCAGTTCTTGACCCAGTCACTTGAAGACCTACTGGATACTTCACACATGTGCATCTGTCTCTAGATATCCAATAACCAATCCCATGTCACTGGCTATCAATATAAATTACCAGGTTATACACCATCTCTGTTGAGCCTTTTTAACCTGAGAGACGGGGTAGTGGCCGTCTCAAAACGGTTTCTCAAGGTGATAACTTAATTCTGGCTAGTCTATAAATGATAAAACAAGTTTGGACAACATACTTTTTAGTGTAAGTGTATAGGTAGAGAGGGGTTATTGTGATTTTATTTAAATGGCATGTCCACTTTATCTATTAAGAAATAATCGAATTTAAAGTAAAGGAACTATTGTTATATGTATCCCAGTAGGTGGGTATATAGATATATACATAATTATATGTATTGTTTTATTAACAAAACACATCTGCGGCTTCGCAATAAGACGTTTTCTTATTATTCTAAATCCAGCTATATGTACTAACATTCAAGTTTCGCCTTTAAATATCATTTCTGTATCTCGCGCATAGAATGTTAAGTTATTTGTGAAATAAACGACATGTCGTTGTTTCAATGGCGCCATTTTGTAAGACCCCTTTAAGACCCATTTTGTAAGACCCCTTTAATGACGTGTTCGTGATGGCGAACATATATTTATGAATTTAGAACCCTCGAATTATGGTAAAAAAGAATGTTGAACACAATGAAATTAAAATGCCTGTACAATCTTATATAAGCTGAAATTTTAGAAATTGATCCTGACTACACAACTTAATACGACCTTTTGTAGTCATTTCCTGCCAACTATGTCCCTTTTATCGCAATTGGATGATGGATAAGTTATTATCGTGGATACAGTACCCTCGATTTAAATATTAAAATGGTTCCTGACTAAAAGAAATAACAACATACAATGATATGAAATTGAAACGGCCATTTATTTATTAAATGACGTATTTGAGATCCACAAAACATACCAAAAGATGTTTCTGATCATTCCCTTAATACAGCTATTAACATCAAAGGTGGGGATCTATATAAACGCCACATATTGCTGTCACACATAAGTGCCAGCAAGAACCCCCATCCGCAACAGTAAGTGTACAGAGTATTCAGTATGTTAACTTTATTGAAATTAAACTAATCCTCGACTAAACTTAGACAAGCATTAGGAAGTAAAAATTGCACAATACCAATGATTATTATTAAATCAAATTATTCAATGAAAACAATTGGTTAAAAGTTGATCACATGATTAAAAATAAAAAGCTATATTGACCTGAAAAACGTATATTGACTTTTGTATATTGACCTGTGGGCGGAGTCAAACATAATTCTGTGAAAAATAAGTATGAAAAATTCAATTTCCATGAATATTCAAAATTCAAAATTCCAAAAATTCAAAATTCAAAATTCAAATTTCAAATTCAAAAAATTCAAAATTCAAAATTCCAAAATTTCAAAATTTCTTAAAATTTCTTAAAATTTCAAAATTCTTAATTTTCAAAATTCAAATATTCAAAATTTAAAAATTCAAAATTCAAAATTCCATGAATAATTTGATTTTATAATAAAATAATTGTTGCCTTTTAGGTTCGGTCGATATGTGTATTTATCGACATCACTAAAAGGCAATAATTTTATACTAGCATCACACCTCGGATAAACATGTCCAGAAGCCCCCGACTCCATGGTTCATTTATGCAATTTTATTATGCTACTTATTTTAAAAATCAAATTCTAAGATGAGCTCGGTAAATCTTGAAATATCACTGATGCAATTTTTATCTTATTGACAAACCAATTGAAGTTATTAATAAATAAAAAGATATGACATGTTTGCACGACCTAATGCACATTTAATGAAATTGAAATGTTGATTAATCTATATAAGACATATTTTACAATCAAACCATTAGATATTAATAAACAGTGTGTAATAAAGTGTTCACCCAGTCATTCAAGATATATTAGGTGAGCAATTAAGCGTACTGAATTATAGAAATTGTGTATTAGTAGTATCGTCTACATAAATGCCATTTCATGATATTTGCATATTGACTTAACTGTTAAATCATCACATTCTAAGATAAAATAGGTACCTATTCAAATATCACTGGTCCATAAACTTTCAGTCATTCAATATTGCCTCATCTGATAACCATTAGATTATTAATAAAATAAATAATATTGCTATAATGCATAGTTTATTTAATTAGATTTATAATACATTTGTTTACTGAGATGTGATACCCCAAGGAACACCTATTAATATGCAGGGTTGTGTGAGGCATACATCACTTGCGCAATGAAACTTATTTAATTCAATAAATTGTTCATTACCAGATGAGGAGTTTGAAGACATATTTAATGTTATATTAGAATAATTGTCATTTTTCTACATGCTACTAATACATAAATGATTCAATAGTTTGTTACATGTATAGTGTACTTATGTTGTTACTAATTGTAACAACGTATATGTTCCGAATGAAAGAAAATTAGATCTTACAACTTATTTTTTGTATTCATAATTTTGATAGAGCATCATCAAAAAAACTGACCAATCAGTGACCAGAAATAAGACATAACCAATACATTCTGGTAGGTGATAAACTCGGTCTTTATCCTTGATGTTCAACCAAGTTTACTGTTAAAATTAAGGTATCTACAGTGTGATTATTTTAAAACCCTGCCAATTTCATGGACATTCATGCAAACTGATTCAATATATGTATCTTTTAAAATCAAAATCGTGAAAATTATCATCTTTTTACTCTGCCA
>JAWPHD010010104.1:0-55000 GCA_037043455.1 Cyrtodaria siliqua | reverse complement strand
TAGATGACCCCTATTTATTCTGGGGTCAGTAGATCAAAGGTCAAGGGCGCGGTAACCTTGACTTGAAAAACGCTTTCTGATCAATAGCTGAAGATTGGTTGGACCTATGGCCCAAAACTTGAGAGGCAGGTTGGTTATGGTCACTAGACGACACCTACTGATTTTGGGGTCAGTAGATCAAAGGTCAAGGTTCACCTTGACTTGAAAAACGCTTTCCGATCAATAACTGAAGATCGGTTGGACCTAAGCTTCCCAAACTTGGTAGGCAGATTGGTCCTGATCTGCAGATGACCCATTTTGATTTTGGGGTCTGTAGATGAAAGGTCAAGTTCGCGGTGCAGGCGAGGCAAGTGTTCCGATGAACACCCAATTCTAGTTATATCTCACACCAGTGATGATATCATTTCTATATCATCACTGCAGAGAGATATCATTTTGCCAAAACTACTTTTTATGCCCCCGTCATTCGAAGAAGGGCGAAAGGGGCATTAAGTGTTACCCCTTTGAGTCCGTGCGTCCGTTCGTCCGACAAATTGGTTTCCGCTCAATAACTTTTGAAAGGGTCCATGTTTTTAATTAGTATTTAGTGTGTAGCTGTATCATTATAAAATACAGGTCAAGTTCGATTTAGGTCAACGTGGGTCGATTTCTGCAGGAGTTATGGCTCCTTTTCGACTTATTTTTCTGTAAAATTTTGGTTTCCGCTCAATAACGTTTGAAAGGGTCCATGTTTTGAATTAATATTTGGTGCGTAACTGTGTAATTATAAAATACAGGCCAAGTTCGATGGTCAATTTCTGCAGGAGTTATGACTCCTTTTCGACTTAATTTTCTGTAAAATTTTGGTTTCCACTCAATAACTTTTGAAACGGTCCATGTTTATAATTAATATTTGGTGTGTAACAGTGTAATTATAAAATGCGTGCCAAGTTCGATTTAGGTCAACGTCGCGGTCGGTCAGTTTCTGCAGGAGTTATGGCCCCTTTTTCACTTAATTTTCTTTAAAGTTTTGGTTTCCGCTCAATAACTACATACCAGATAAAATACAGGTCAAGTTTTATTTTGGTTAACGTCGTTCAATTGTTGCAGGAGTTATGGCCCTTTTTCGACTTAATTTTCATACACAAATTTAATTTGTTGCATATTCATTTACTTAATAGTGATTTTGAACACATATCATTATATTCATTATTTTGTCCATTCATCACTCCTTCTTCCAGTTGTACCTAATCATTAGTTTTGCCAATTCATAGTTCTAGTAACTTATAGCAGGGGCATCCGTGTCATATGGTCAGATTTCTATTTTTTCTATCAAGTAAAAGGCACTGACATAATATTTTATTTATCATGTAGATTATCCACATTTTTTGTATGAATTACTATTATTACCTATTTCTCAGAACGTTACGCTTATCGAGGACGCCGCCATGTTGTTGTTTTTTGTTTGTTTTATGACGTCAGGCAACGTTACGTACATGACGTCAGATAACGTTACGTACAATAAACGCCGAGGGATTCCGCATTGATTTGCTCTATTGGTCATTGCCTAATAAAGCAAAATTTAATAGGTCACCCCTTTATTAGGCAGAAAAGTGCATATCTGCATGATAAAAAAACAGTCGATGTGACAGTGGCGTCTTGCACTAATTGGTAGCATTCACTAATTGACATACTAAAAGTGAAACTTTCACGTCATATGAGTGTTCTATGAAATAGAATCTCACATTCGGGGCGATCTGAAAATTAACTCCAGAAAACTCTTCTAGATTTTGAAGAGATATATACTTATCTCCCTTAGATTTATCATGGCTACATATTAGCCAACGGAACATAACTCACACGGAACTTTAGTAGTTCTGAAAATCTAAGAAAAGTATCACACTAAATATGTCTTTAATTTTAATTTTGAGACAAATATGTTCAGCAGCCTGTGGATTAAATTGAAACGGTCAATAGCCTGTTATATGCACCACTATCTCAATACAAATAGTTATAAATAGCTGATATATTATAACAGGAATTGATAGTGACGTACTTTATTAAGAAAGTTTTCTCTTATCGTTATCGAGGGAGTACATTGTGAAAACTGAAGATCAACATATAAAATGTTTGAATATATAGACATAATGGTTAAATATATATTATGTCCATAACTTTATATTTCATTTACACAACATACAATCGACATCACCTCTCCTCAACCCATATACACCCACATCACCCCCACCTTAAGCCATATAATCCAACATCACCCAGCACAAGCCATATAAACCAACATCTTCTCACCTCAACCCATATACACCAACATCACCCACCTCAACCCATATAAACCAACATCACCCCATCTCAACCCATATACACCAACATCACCACACCTCAACTATATACACGAATATCACCCCACCTCAACCTATATACATCAACATCACCCCAGGTCAACCCATATACACCAACATCATCACACCTCAACTCATATACATCAACATCACCCACCTCAACCCATATAAATCAACATCACCCCATATCAACTCATATACATCAACATCACCCCATCTCATCACATATACATCAACATCACCCACCTCAACCCATATACATCAACATCACCCCCATCTCAACCCATACACACCAACATCACCCCACCTCAACACATATACATCAACATCACCCACCTCAACCCATATACATCAACATCACCCCATCTCAACATATATACATCAACATCACCCCATCTCAACACATATACATCAACATCACCCCAGCTCATCTCATATACACCTACATCACCCCACCTCAAACCATACACACCAACATCACCCCGCCTCAACACATATACACCAACATCACCACAGCTCATCTCATATACATCAACATCACCCCCACCCCAGCTCATATACACGAATATCATCCCACCTAAACCCATAAATATCAACATCACCCCATCTCAACCCATATACATCAACATCACCCCATCTCAAGCCATATACATCAACATCACCCCATCTCAAGCCATATACATCAACATCACCCCACCTGAACTCATATACACAAATATCATCCCACCTAAACCCATAAATATCAACATCACCCCATCTCAACCCATATACATCAACATCACCCCCATCCCCACTCATATACACGAATATCATCCCACCTAAACCCATAAATATCAACATCACCCCATCTCAACCCATATACATCAACATCACCCAATCTCAAGCCATATACATCAACATCACCCCCATCTCAACCCATATACATCAACATCACCCCACCTGAACTCATATACATCTACATCACCTCCCCTCAACCCATATACATCAACAGCACCCCATCTCAACATATATACATCAACATCACCCCATCTCAACACATATACATCAACATCACCCCAGCTCATCTCATATACACCTACATCACATCGTCTCAACACATATACATCAACATCACTTCCACCTCAACTCCTATACATCAACATCACCCACCTCAACTCCTATACATCAACACAACACAAACCCGACCGCAATCTCAACCTAAAACATCCACATTCCCACCTCGAGGACCAACAACAATGGAACAGTGATGTATACCTACACTTATATACATGTAATATATATGATATTTTACATTTTAATATTTTTTCAGTACTCGCATTTTCGAAGAAATAAAAGACTACCGTATTACTTTCATTGTGGCGAGGGAGGCGGCGTCAACACTAAAGTTTTCGATGCCATAATCTCGAGACCAGACCGATTACAATCCAACGTCAATTTATGGAGTTGTTTACTTTATCGGTTAAACCCAACGTTTTCCAAAAGTTTATATATAGACGGAAATATACATCCAAATATATCAATGAAAGTATAAATCGTATGATTTTAAAGATCGCTAGTCGGTATAGCACGCTCCATAAACGAGAAAGGTTCTGTTATTAACTAGATCATTTGTAACATTTAACACAAACAACAACACCACCAACAAGTACGATGATGACACCCCACCACCACCACCAACAACAACAACAACAACAGAAAAACAACAACGACTACTGAAGAAAAAATAACGACAATTACAACAACAACAAACAAACTACAACAACGACTGACAAAACAACAACGGCAATAACAACAACAACAACAGGACTACAACAACGTAGTTTGTGGAAAAGTGTGTCTACAATAAACCTACCCGCAAATTATACCAGTTTAAGGGAAACCATACATTCAGAGGTCTTTAAAAGCTATTGACCTACCTACGGTTCAATTAAAAGAAAAAGAAAACAGAAAACAACAGTAACTATTTAAATTATAATTTGATCAATTATTGAACCATGTACTAGAACAACAGTATTCAAATTTGCATCACCCCCTTTAAACCTGTTTAACTATTGGTATCCCATAATCAAAAACGAAACAATACATTTTGGTTATGGGATACCAAGAAAAACAAAACGAAACCAGGTAAGATATATTATGTTATGGAAAGTCCGTGCGAATTTCCTTGGAAAGTCCGTGCGAATTTCCTAATGTCGGTTGGCTTTAAATACGGAGTCATCAAGGAAACTAATCATACAGTTGTGAGATCGATCTCAGCTGATAGACGTACAAAGGTGAGCTCTGTTTATTAATATAGTATATATTAATTAATATTAATATGTTTATTTATTTTATTTTAAATTTTATTTCTCAGTATTCTATTTTTCACTCACTCACTCGCTACTCACGCACTCACTCACACATTCACTCGATCACTCGTGAACCCATTCATTCATTTATTAAATGTGTGTTTTAGATTAATATTGATTTAATTGACCAAAAGAGGTGAATACTAGCAGTAATAGCGCTTGTGGAAGTTTCTGTATTCACACCTCATATTTTTATCTCGACGTAAATGAGATATGGACTTTGATATATTTCCGATATAAATTGAGCAATTGCGAATCCAGGGAGGTGTCAGGGTGTCCGTCTGAGATTTGAAAGGTAATGATCTTTATGATTTGTTTTTTTGCTTTTGAAACGTTTTTCCTGTTGAAAATACCTAGATTCGCGGTATTGACATTAATTTTGCTGAAACGCAAATTTTGTTCTGAACAAAGCTAGATTGACAAGAACAACAACATTATCCACTGAATACTCCCCTCCCCTCAACCCCCCCCCCCCCCCCCTCACCCCTCCTCGACGTAAATGATTTTTTTCCGAATTGCGAATCCAGGGAGGTGTCAGGGTGTCCGGAGATTTGAAAGGTAATGATCTTTATGATTTGGTTTTTTTTTTGCTTTTGAAACGTTTTTCCTGTTGAAAATACCTTGATCCGCGGTATTGACAGTAATTTTGCTGAAACCCAAATTTTGTTCTGAACAAAGCTAGATCGACAAGAACAAAACCCCACCCCCTCCCCCCAACCCGCCCCCCGCACACACACACACACTGGAACCACATTCGTGAAGTATACCGATATTTGATTTGGGATTACGTATTACGTAATGTATATATGACCACCTTTATATGCGCACTAAACAACAAAGCAGGAAGGAACAACCCTAGCTCTGGCCTCATGACCCTTTAGCTTGATTTGTCAAAACTAGGACGATTCAATATTGAAAAGTAACGCCTGTTGATTATTAAGTTTACTTTTTGTTTTAGCGGGTGGTTTATTCTCAATGAACAAATGTACACAACCCCGATGACGAATATTTATAAATAGACGTTATATTTACAGAGTACATAATAGACTGTAATGTAATACACTCAAGAGATATGAAAACGCAACACGGGAATTTCCACTATATATTGTATATACTGCACACTTAATTGCACATAATATTCCAAAGAAATCCCAAGATGTTTTTTAAAAGAAAAGTTGCAGTTAACTAGAGAAAGGACACAACTGCGATGTTGTAGACGTTTTAATCACACTACACTTTATAACAAGAACTTCATAAATGTTGAAGTTGCTCTTTGAAAAATTGAGCTAGTTCAGTACTGTATTTAACGTAAATAGATTGCAAAATGTTGCATCCTAAGTTTGCTCACATGATTGAGCCAAACGCGTACTCTGTGAATAATGAAACATTGAAGGAATACTATTTGCTGTATTATTTGTTGTTTTAGTATTTTTTCCAAAAGGAAAGGTTTTACGTAGTTATGTACCATTCGATTAAAAGCAGCATGTTGTACATACAATATATAGCGGAAATTCCCGTGTTGCGTTTTCATATCACTTGAGTGTATATCTATGAGCGACTGAGATTTCAACGTTAAATATTCATTTTAAATAACAAGGATTGATAGCGACGTACTGACATTTGGTGTCTGGAAAACGGTGCACACTGCGGAACTGAAGAGAAACATATAAATACACCTCAACCCATATAAATCACCATCAACCCATATACACCAACATCACCCCACCTCAACCCATATACACCAACATCATCCCACCTCAACCCATATACACCAACATCACACCACCTCAACCCATATAAACCAACATCACCCCACCTCAACTCATATAAACCAACATCACCCCACCTCAACCCATATAAACCAACATCACCACACCTCAATCCATATAAACCAACATCACCCCATCTCAACCCATATACACCAACATCACCACACCTCAATCCATATAAACCAACATCACCCCATCTCAACCCATATACACCAACACCATCCAACCTCAACCCATATACACCAACACCATCCAACCTCAACGCATATAAACCAACATCACCCTACCTCAACCCATATAACCAACATAACCCCACCTCAACCCATATACACCACCATCACCCACCTCAAACCATATACACCAAAATCACCACCCCACCTCAACCCATAAAAACCAACATCACTCTATCTCAACCCACATACACCAATATCCTCACCCAATGCAACAACATACACCAACATCCCCACACAACCCACATATAACAACATACCCACCCCACTCACACAAACGTACGCACACAGAGAGAGAGAAAGAGAGAGAGAGAGACATATAGAGTTCAATACTGTAACATATTTAGCCTTATATTTCGTAAACTATTCCAGGTTCACCAAGTCTTACCAAAATGCCAGGAAATACGATACAAGTGTTTTTGAACGGTCTGGAAGGGAAAACGTACACACTCAACTTAGATGAGGTATGTTTCAGGGTCCAATTTTAACTTTAGTTAAAAACTTAATCTGATATAAAAAAAATATATAGATTTAAGTGATAGTTTTAAACATGTAATCTTTTTTTTCTTCAGTAAAACATGTTTTGAAATACGTTTTATTGTGGAAATATCTGTTATAATTTAGGCCAGGCCTTCGTTTCCCAAATGTTCTCCAAGAAGCGAAAACGGGGTTGGCTGGGGTATGAAATAAACCGTAATTTCGGTTTAAAAGGCCTGTATATTGAACAATTAATTGAAATTCTTTTCGCTTTATTATAGTTGTGTTTTATTCTTTAGCGTTGGTATAGGTTAACATTATAATAATTAATAATAATAATTTGCAAATATGTAAAAAAACACACAAAAAAACAACAACAAAAAAAGCTGAATACACCGCGAACTAAAACAAATTAGCACTTCCAACTACATGTATAAATTTAATATTTCGAAATACGCATATATTGTCGTCATTAAGTATGAAAAAAGCACACAACTTCTAAAGTTCTAATATGATAAAATTTATTTAACATTTCTTCTAGCCAGTTAAATTATTTAACTTTCACCGATTCCAATATGTTAGTATACGTCAATAAATTATGGCGAAATAATTATATTTGATTTAAACATATTTCATTTCATTTTTTATTTCCTCTATTGTGATTGGCTAATTAAATAAAAGGGCGTATCTCATTGCATTTAAACAATATGATTGACCAACATGTCTCAGGGCCACAAGTAATAGGAAGCGTGACGGGGCGGCGCGTGGACTCCTTCACACCTTTGAACAACATTACACACACACTCTCTTAACTGTGTGAAGTTTGTTTAATTTGGTCCATTATATACCAATCATATATAAATTGACAAAAGGACTGTGAATCGAACGTTGTATTTAACTATTATTACATTACATGGTCATGCATTAAAAAGCTTATATAAGTCAGTTTTACAATGTTTTACATCGACCTTAATATTTATAAACAGTTGGGTCTTAACTGGTAGATACGACCTTATATTCTTAAGCTTGCATGTAAATGTGCAACTGCTACGACCTTCTTTCCCACTTCTATTGAATGAAATAAGATAATATGCACGTATATGAGGGTATGTGGACATTGGGACATATTATGTATGTAAAGATGGTACGGGGGCATCCTATGTAAAGATATAAAAGGTACGGGGACATACAAATGATACGGGGGAATAGTGTGTATTAAAAGATATATAGAGTATGTAGATATACTATGTAAATATATAAAGGGTACGGTGACATAATATGAAGGATATAGAGAGTACGGAGGCATATTACGAAAGCATTTAGAGAGTACGGGGACATATTATGTAAGGATATAGAGGGTTTGGGACATATTATGCAAGGACATATAGCGCATGGGGATATAGTTATTATGTAAGTATAATATCCAAATACCCTATATATCTCTATATAATATGTTCCCATACCCTCTTTATTATATAGAGGGTATGGGGATATATTACATAAGGATATATAATGTATGGGGATATGCTATGTAAGGATATATAGGGTATGGGGAACATATATTATGATAAGTATATAGAGAGTGCGTTGACATATTATATAAGGATATATATATGAGATATGGAATTCACAACGTACATACAGAGCTTTCTCACCCACATAACTCAGTAGAGTAAATTCGAGTTCTGACTGTTGTCTTTACGCAGTTGCCTAACACAAGCCTGAGAGGCGTTGGTCTTATTTTGGTCTTCAACTTTAAGTTTTTAAACTATTTAATATGATTTAAGCTACTTGCGAAATATTTTAGTCACATTTATTATTTTGGGAACTGAAAATGTTTATAATAATTATGATATAATCTCGTTAAAGTGACAAGTGTTTGTAGATATTTAACCTGTGTCATTATTTTGATGGTAATACAATCTCTTGCACCCAGATATTTTCACAATGGGGCTTTCAAAATGCACTAAAAGATATGCATTATTAACGTCGCTCTAATGATTTAAAGCCAGTCATATCAAATTAAATGTCTGGTTACGAATTGAATAGTTTTACATTTTCAAAAGATAGTCGGTAAATACAATGTAACGCTATAGACTACAGAGGGTATAGGATCATGTGTTAGTGTTTGTTCGTGATTGATTAGTTTTCTTTTCATTAGTGAATACAACTCCCAGTTCTCTGAAATTAAATGTTACAATTGTTACAACAATTAATTTGAAACATAATTCGTGTCTCTAATCGTATGTTACGTTACCATTACTATTTAATTAAATTAATACTATTTGTATGTTAAGTGACCATTACTATTTAATTAAATTTATAATACATGTAATAAGAGCATGTTTTTTATATCCGTTTGATTTAACTTTAAAACAAATAGAACATTTTCTAATATATAATATTGCAATGTTGTCATCAAACGCATGTTCCCATATGCATTCCATATTTCGACCAACAGAGTAGCATGAACTAGCAAACTTTTATAAGACACTTACAGTGGTTTAATAATCGCTTTTACCATATTTTAAAAGATCTAACTGGCAGATACAACTTTTTTATGAACATCTTCCTTTCCAAAAATTTAATAACATAAGGTCGTAAGTGAAATTGCTCAGATTACAAAGTCAAATTTTTTTTTTTGAAATAACAAATACTTTGTTTTATGAGAAAGCAAACTACAGCTTATGTCATATGAGATTGTTCAGAAAATTCACACAGTTGTTACTGTCAGTCCGTTTTTTTCACTTTCCCGAAAACTATGATTTTTCACTTACGACGTTATAATTCCAGATCATCGATATATATATACGTGTGGTTCTTTTCACGAACGAGCGTATGAGAGTGAGTGAAAAAAACAAAATAAGTCTACCATCGATTGAAGGATTACCCAATTATCGATTCGGGCAGTTAACTAATCTATTTATTAGTCCCGTGTGGTCACGGGGCAAAGAATAGGGCCACTGCAGATCCCTTTGGAGGGGTAGGCAGAGGGGTAGAATCCCCCCCCCCCCCCAAATTCATGTTCATTATATCATTTTTTGTTCATGTTCATTAAAGGTCTTCATCATGATCCCTGTATTGTTTCAGGTGCCATCTGGCTCACATCAAAAGAGCAGTGGCAGAAAAACAATAAACGTGGCTCCAGCGTAAATGGAGTTTCTACGATAGAATTTGCAGCGACTCTGCGGTTCAGGGTGATAAGGTTCTAGGCCCATTTTCCATATTTTATCTCGATGTACATGGAGGATGAGCCTGGCATGTTCATGCCTGTTAGGCGCCATTAACCTTTCATGTGTTGGTGCGCCTTAAAACCAAGTTCAGTTAAACAATTTATTTATTACATTTTAAGTCAGTTTACTGACGCCATCACTCAACGTCACAACGTTAGTTATTACGTCGCAACGTTAGTTATTATTGTGTTCTGAGTTAGTTATTAATTTAATATTTAGCGATTATGAATATTCTTGCATCCATCCAACGTGTAATACGCGGATCCCCGTGAGGTTGCCGGGGTAAAATACAACCTCTGCAAACACACCATCACATGCAAAGGTAGGACCCCCACCCCCACCCCTATTAATATTGTTTTTTCATTTTTTATCACGCTCATTCAAGGTCATGACACCGCGTACGCAAACGTGGAAACGTGGCTCCATCGTAAATGGCAGCAACTCTACAGTTCTGCAGGTAAGAAGGTTCTAGTCCGATTCTACATATTTTATCTTGATGTAAGTGGAGGATGAGCCTGGCATTTTCATTCCTGTTAGGCGTCATATAACCTTTCATGTGTTGGTGCGCCTTAAAACTCATTTCAATTCAAAGTAAAACGCCTGAAAGCCTTATCCGGAATGCAAGAACATACTTTCTATCCGGAATATAAAACGCGGATATCCTAATCAGTATGTAAGAACACCCATTGTCGGCTTAAAATAAACACACACATTTAAGTATTTGTATGCTCTTTTGTCTAACGCATTTAGCAAACTAAATCACAGTATGTTAGTGATTTTAACTATAAGTACGCATGATTCAAAATAAAATTGTTTTAGCTTTACCTACTGACGTATGCATCATATTTTCTGGATTCAATAGCTATTTTACTATAGAATTATTTATACTAATATACTGCTATGTTGACTATTTGAATGAAGCAAACAAAAATCAAAGTGTATACTCGCAAATATGATTAACGAAAATATTCCTACTTTGTTCCATTTCCTACTTTGCGCACTGACGATAACGAACATATTCTTACTTTGTCCCAATTCCTACTTTGCGCACGGACTATTCCGGAATTGAACCGCGCATTTTGAGAATTCCGATAATGCCGCGCATTTTAAGAATTCTTATTTTGCGCAGAGCAATTCCGGAATTGTCCATATTCTTATTTTGCGCATAACATATATATTACATAGTGAGTTAAGTTGTTAAGTATTCAAATAATGCTTAGTATTGTTGGTGGATTAGAATCAGCTGTCGTTACCTTTCTTATATTCTATAGGTATGGTAAACAGTAATCAATCTACCATTAACCCTCCTTTTGTAAATGTTTACATATCAAAGAGAGACAACTACTGACCGCTTAAACGGACTCTCTGAAACAGGCATGTTACCTCCCCTTAATTATCAATATTATAATTTAATAAGAGAGAGAGAGAGAGATATATAGAGAGTAGAGAGAGGAGAGATAGAGAGTGAGTGAGTGAGGGGACACATAATTAATTACTTGAATATGTTAGTAATATATAAGACTAAGTGTATCTGTTTTACAGGGGGCTTCTATAGCAGATCTCCGACAGATATGTTCCGAAAAGTCCGGTGTTCCTGATGAGGATATGAGGATTATAACCGGAAGTAAGTATTGTAACATAGTTGTTTTATGTTACTATTGAGGTTTCACACCTGGTGTTATTATCCAGGTTAGAATGAACTCCGCATTTTAATGCACATGTGACAGTATCGGTAAGGGTCCCCCCAAAATCAACAAAAAATATCGTAGTCTATACTATTGGTTTGGATTACAAATAAAATTATTAAAAACCACCCCAGTTACCTAGTCTTGACAATGTACCAGATCATGTTCGTACTATATTTCCAAGTTAGTATCACAGAAATGATTCCTTAAAAAAAGGAATCTTTTTTGACACAATGCCGGAAACAGTATTTAAATTCGTCAAACCGTTTGCTTGCACTTGATCGAAATAAAATCAGAAAAGACGTAAAATCAGGCAAGTACATGTGTTTTACTGACTTGGTTTTATCCTTTTAACTGTCCGCGCCTCACCATAGCTTCACATAGTACGACAATTCTCCAGGGTGGGTCATATACACTATATAGGAAGTATATATGTTCAAGTTATATCGAAATAATTGTCTGTTCTTGCTATAATACACTCGTGTCATAAATTAAGGATTGTTTTTCTTCTTTTTTTCGATGTTATCGATGTAAAACACTTCAATATGGAGAAGTGTATATGACTTAATTTATGGACTTGCATGTTATCGAAATATAACAACGCATTTTTAAGACTGTTTAACCAATCAGAATGCAGGAAATTCGTATAATATTTAACAGTTTTTAATTATATCATTGTATATACACACGTGTAATAACAGAGTTTCGCATCATATCTTATTTACATCCATTACTAAACAAGCCCTCGTATATATCATAACATGCGGCGCGGGAGTGTAATAGGGCCATTGTATATTTATCGTATTACACTAGTGTAATAACTATAAGACGTAACGTCACAATTGCACTCACTCTGGCATATTTTCGAGAACTTGTTAGTGATTAAATGCGATATATTGTGTTATAATATAAAAAGAACATTATATTCGTGGTCATTGATTATGGAATTTTTTAAACTCGTCATCTAAAATCGATAAAAACTCGGCGAGGCTCGTTTTTATCGATTTTAAAAGGACTCGTTTAATAAATTCCATAATCAATGACCACGAATATAATGTTCTCTATATATACCTAATGTTTGATTTCAGCTAAAGAAATCCGGGCAGTAAATCCTAAGGGTGAAGCACTCTCGCTGTCGGACTATAACATAGGGAACGATTCAAACGTGTTTCTCGTGCTACGCCTGGCTGGCGGATCATCAGAGACTGTTGAAGATGATGTGTTTGAGGAATCAAACACATCATCCGAGGAATCATCCGAGGAGGAGACCACCTATGAACCTAAGATGTATGCTTCTGAAATCCAGCTTACAGACAAACCGGACATGTTTACTTTGGATGACGAAACGGACGGACAAAGGGCCGAGATGCCATGTGGACACGCAATCGGTATGAGGATAATGTACCTACAAAAATGTCCCTTTGTTTACTATTCTAGTCTCTTGCTGACCATGCTTTCTGGGAAAACCCCTACAACATTTTTTTTCTCTCTATGCACTATAAGTATTACCCACATGATGAAAATACAGAAGAAAATGTAGACATATGTTTACTTTGGATGATATCGTTAGGGAATACACATCGATTTATTATCGAACTTCCATTTTTCATTAACTTCAATTATCACTTACAAATCTATAAATCATTTTCTTATCTAACTAAAGTTGATCCGTATATCTCACAATATTGTATCTTCAAAATAGGAATAAATTTTATAGAAATAAGTATGGTTAATAACGTAATAATAATGTTATACCTTACCATGTATTGTGGATACAATAATGTAGTGGCTTCGAGGTCCTGCGTATGCGGAATAATACACGATGGCGCAGTATTCAGTAGCATATTGTATTTAGATCAGTCTATTGTAAATCATGTTCATACTCCTACTATGGCTAGTTATTCACATACAAAATGCCACTGAGTACAGATTGACGGTAATATACGTATATATTCATATCGCCGTGTGATATCAAAGGAATGTCATCTACATATGAAAATAGAAGGATTTCGCTCTCATTTTTGTGAATATAACGGTCAAAGAAACAATATCTGAATGCTAGTCTTGTATTACTTGTAGGCCCAGAATCATTGACAGCGTATTGTCGAAGTTTGCTATCAGCCGGCAAATATGAGTTCAGATGTCCCTACAAGAATAAGTCGACAGATCCGTTTTGTGATGCACTCTGGGAATTCTTCACCGTTAAGAGGCTCGCTGTGCTGACGAAGGCCGAGTTGAAGGAATTCGAAACCAAGATGACTGACAACTACTTGAGGAAGGCCATTGGGATACAAGAGTGTCCACGATGTCACTCTTTTTGCGAGAGGAAAAACAAGAAAGACAAGCGAGTTGTGTGTCCAATTTGTACCAGACAGAAAGGACAGCTCTACGAGTTCTGCTGGTACTGCCTCAAAGCCTGGCTGACGTCAGGAACGTCGGAATGCGGCAACCTGAGTTGCACTGGGGAAGATCCCCGCCTCCGCATAATAAAAAATAGTCCCAAGAAAATGGTCGTTGGAGTTCCCAACTGCCCTGCTGTTCGAGCATGTCCTGAATGCGGCATGCTTATTGAACACAAAGAAGCCTGCAAGCAGATGGTCTGTCGATGTGGACAGAAGTTCTGCTTTATCTGTCTGACGAAGGCCAGCACGTTCGGTAGATACCAATGTGGATTGTGGAACACCAAATGTGACGTGGCCCCGATACAGACTAGTCTGCCTGGAGAATAACAAGAAAAGACCGCGAAATTGCGAATGTTTTAATATCAACACCATTCATACGCCAATAAAGCACTATTTTTAAACATAATCGAATACACACTACAATAATATATAATCATCACAAGAAGTACACTGCATACTTCTTTTTTAATTTACAGATAGTTCAGACCACCGGCCCATAACAATAGGTCAAACGCAAATATCAAGGTATATTATATTACCTATAAATAGACGCATTCTCATTGGTCCTCCGGCTATTCATTGACGTTATGCACCAGTTTTAATCTGTTATGCACCACTTTTTTTTTTATCATGCAGATATGCACTTTTCTGCCTAATAAAGGGGTGACCTAATAAATTTTGCTTTAATAGCCATCGACCAATAGAGCAAATCAATGCGGAATCCCTCGGCGTTTATTGTACGTAACGTTATCTGACGTCATGCACGTAACGTTGCCTGACGTCATACAACAAACCAAAAACAACAACATGGCGGCGTCCTCGATAAGCGTAACATTCTGATAAATAGGTAATAATAGTAATTCATACAGAAAATGTGGGTAATCTACATGATAAATAGAATATTATGTCAGTGCCTTTTACTATCAAGTTTATTAGGTGAGGCTTAGAAAACGAAGAATGGCGAGGCTCTTAGAAAACGAAGAATGGCGAGGCTCTGCCAAGCCATTTTTCGTTTTCGTGCCGAGCCTAATAAACTTGATAGTAAAAGGCACTGACATAATATTCTTTATATATGCACCTCTTTCGTTTAGTGACGTCAATAATGACGTAACATGACGTAATTTACGGTTCCGAACTATGCACGTAACGTAAGATTGAGGAAAAATGTCCGGAACTAGTAATCGTTTTGCCTCTTTATCAGAGGAGAAATACAGCCAACCCTTATATGATAAGGATGCAAAACATACCAAGAAATTTCATGATTTCAGTCGGTGAGGGTTTTCATGGTCTATCGGCCGTTGGACTTCGAAATATATACGGTCGTTTCAACTAGATAGTTCTATATAAAATATGTAAAAATATAAAGAGAGTCTATATAGATATAAAAAAAATACCTACTGATCATTAGATGTCTTGGTATTTTTTGCATCCTTATCATATAAGATTTTTTTTCACAAATTTCTTCAGACAAATAAAAAATAACTTCTTCAAAAAAAAAATTGTATAAATAATATATATAAAAATATATATAATTTCTCTATATATTTTGTCATATAATAAAACAATTGTGGAATTTTCAGGTGGTGTGCATGAGGTCGATATGCCTCGGTCGATATTTATTTTCCTGTTGCATATCACCTGGAAAGTGCGTAATTGTATAATATCTTTCTCTCATAGCTTGACAATACACTCATTGAGGAACTGTTTTTACCGCTCAGTGACAAATGAGTAAATCTCGGTAAAGCACAATAGTACTCGGTAATAATATGATGTATTGATACGCGAGTTTGATAATGACGAGCTGACTTCTTTAAAGAGACTGTCGGCGATCAGAAAATCATCAAAACTCACGAACACTTCTTAATAGACAGTATATTTTACATTTTTTGCCTATAATGGGAGGTAATTCATATCGAATATAGCTTATGTTTTTACCTAAAACGGAAAGTAACTCATATTGAAAATTAGCTTTCGGTGGCAAACGTGTGAGTTTTGTTTTATTTGATTTGGATTTAGATTCGAAGTTCCATTTGAGATAATGATGCATAGAAATATGTGTTTAGTTTGTACAGATGGTCTATATTTAGTACAGGTCTACAATTTGACATTATTAAATAATATTTGAGTATTTTGTAAAGAAGGTATTTTATTTATTTTACGTGTACTGAATTGTATTACAGTTTGAGACATTGACATTGTGATTTTGTGATTATTAATTACATTGCATTATGTTTTACTCAATCAGAATCTTAATATTATTCTATCATGAATGTAATTTCCGGCTTATTATTGTAGAAAGTCTTCGGGCTAGTTGCATACTACAACCTGCTTCTCAATAAACTACACAATATCTGTTTCTGTGTGAAGATTGTCTTTGTTGTTATTTTATACAAAATATCAAATTTACTATACTATAGGATTAAACTAATTGTTTGGGGAGTTTATGCATGTGTGAATAAAGAAGCACTTTATGTTAAATTTGTGCGTGATTCGGCGAGTCATTCACACATGCATAAACTCCCCAAAAATGAGTTTAATCCTTATATTTCCATCAATAGAACATAAAAACACATTCTGTTAAAAAATAATTTTAGAATGATCAAGGTCGAACTTTCAATACACACATTGGCGTACGAATACACTAAGAATATCGATAAAGTCAAGATCTGAAATCCGTTTTAAAAAATAACTATGTTGTCAATCATTCAATAATTTCTGTCACATTGGCACTTTATCTCTCAAAGATTAAGAAATGCAAAGAAACGTGTACGAGTTGACTCCCTTTTATACAGAGTGTAGTTTATGTGAGGTCACATTTAAATACAGTTGACTCGTCGGGTTTATCTTTGCTGTGTTCAGTTATGTGGGTGGGGTGGGTGGAAGTTTATAATCTTGATATAGGACTAAATACTTATAGCGATGATAAAATGGATAAACACACATACTTGTTTTTTTGTTATATATATAAAAACATTGTATTTTGTCGAAACGAATGTCGTCGATTTAGAATTAGACTAAATGTCTGCGTGAGGCGAAGACTCTAGCTTGCTCTTAGGATTTTTGACAGAACGATAGATGCAATTTACCTCTCATCGACATTTTATCCTCGATTTCCAGTCTTATTAACCGAACATACGCAAATATGAAATGAAATGTTACAAAGGTCGCTTCAATACACGCAGAAGAAGTTCATTTTATTCGGTTTCAATTTTTCAAGGGAAGAGTTCAATGGTGGATCTAACGACAAGGAAACAAATAGTGAATTCGGGTTGATTATGGAAAAATGGTTCGCGGTGAAATTACGTCACTCTTGTCATTTCGACCATTGAAATTACAGTGAATGTTAATAGTACATTGAGGTTGGAATTATTATAGGATTAAACTCATTTTTCAGGGAGTTCATGCATGTGTGAACGACTCGCAGAATCACGCACAACTTGAATAAAGTGCGAACGTATGTTAAATTTGTGCGTGATTCGGCATGTCATTCACACATGCATCAATCCCCAGAAATGAGTTTAATCCTTATAATTCCATCCATAGAACATAAAAAGACATTCTCTATTAAAAAATAATTTTAGAATGATCAAGGTCGAACTTTCAATACACACATTGGCGTACATATACAATAAGACATATCAGATCTGAAATCCGTTTTAAAAAATAACCGTATGTTGTCAATCATTCAATAATTTCTGTCACATTGGCACTTTATCTCTCAAAGATTAAGAAATGCAAAGAAACGTGTACGAGTTGACTCCCTTTTATACAGAGTGTAGTTTATGTGAGGTCACATTTAAATACAGTTGACTCGTCGGGTTTATATTTGCTGTGTTCAGTTGTGTGGATGGGGTGGGTGAAAGTTTATAATCTTGATATAGGACTAAATACTTATAGCGATGATAAAATGGATAAACACACATACTTGTTTTTTTGTTATATATATGAAAACATTGTATTTTGTCGAAACGAATGTCGTCGATTTAGAATTAGACTAAATGTCTGCGTGATGCGAGGACTCTAGCTTGTTCTTCGGATTTTTGACAGAACGATAGATGCAATTTACCTCTCATCAACATTTTATCCTCGATTTCTAGTCTTATTAACCGAACATACGTAAATATGAAATGAAATGTTACAAAGGTCGCTTCAATACACGCAGAAGAAGTTCATTTTATTCGGTTTCAATTTTTCAAGGGAAGAGTTCAATGGTGGATCTAACGACAAGGAAAAAAATAGTCCATTCGTGTTGTTTATGGAAAAATGGTTCGCAGTGAAATTACGTCACTCTTCTCATTTCGGCCATTGAAATTACAGTGAATGTTAATAGTACATTGAGGTTGGAATTATTATAGGATAAAACTCATTTTTCGGGGAGTTCATGCATGTGTGAACGACTCGCCGAATCACGCACAAATTGAATAAAGTGCGAATTTAAGTTAAATTTGTGCGTGATTCGGCATGTCATTCACACATGCATAAACTCCCCAAAAATGAGTTTAATCCTTATAATGCCATCCATAAAACATAAAATCACACTCTGTTAAAAAAATAATTTTAGAATGATCAGGTCGAAATTTCAATACACACATTGGCGAACGAATACACTAAGAATAACGATAAAGTCAAGATCTGAAATCCGTTTTGAAAAATAACTGTATGTTGTCAACCATTCAATAATTTCTGTCATATTGGCACTTTAACTCCCAAAGGTTAAGAAATGCAAAGAAACGCGTACGAGTTGACTCCCTTTTATACAGAGTGTAGTTTATATGAGGTCACATTTAAATACAGTTGACACGTCGGGTTTATCTTTGCTGTGTTCAGTTGTGTGGGTGGGGTGGTTGAAAGTTTATAATCTTGATATAGGGCTAAATACTTATAGCGATGATAAAATGGATAAACACACATACTTGTTTTTGTTATATGTATTAAAACATTGTATTTTGTCGAAACGAATTTCGTCGATTTAGAATTAGACTAAATGTCTGCGTGATGCGAGGACTCTAGCTTGCTCTTCGGATTTTTGACAGAACGATAGATGCAATTTACCTCTCATCAACATTTTATCCTCGATTTCTAGTCTTATTAACCGAACATACGTAAATATGAAATGAAATGTTACAAAGGTCGCTTCAATACACGCAGAAGAAGTTCATTTTATTCGGTTTCAATTTTTCAAGGGAAGAGTTTAATGGTGGATCTAACGACAAGGAAACAAATAGTGAATTCGGGTTGATTATGGAAAAATGGTTCGCGGTGAAATTACGTCACTCTTGTCATTTCGACCATTGAAATTACAGTGAATGTTAATAATACACTGAGGTTGGATTTATTATAGAATTAAACTCATTTTTCGGGGAGTTCAATTTGGTAAAGTTTGGTAAAGATCGGATAAAAAATGAAGGCCCTATCGTCTTAACGAGGCAAACTATAGCATTTTTAACTAAATCAAGGGCCATAACTCCGTTGTCACTATTCCGATCTGGCTGGTTTTCAAACTTGCACGAGCTATCATTGACATTAACAATCTGATAAAGATTGGTAAAGATCGGATAAAAAATGAATGCCCTATAGTCTTAAAGATGCAAAATAAAGCATTTTTAACTAAATCTGGGGCCATAACTCCGTTGTTACTGGTTCGATTTGATTTTTGAACATGTCCGAGCTTTCATTGACATTGACAATCTGGTAAAGTTTGTTAAAGATCAGATGAAAAATGAAGGCCCTATCGTCTTAACGATACAAAAGTTAACGACGGAAGGACGACGGACGGATAGCTGACAACTCGGCATCCCATAAGCTCTGCTGGCCTTCGGCCAGTGGAGCTAAAAAGTGTGTTTGAATGATAGATAGGATAGATAGGATTTCGAACTTGTCCGAACTTTCATTGACATTAACAATCTGGTAAAGTTTGGTAAAGATCAGATGAAAAATGTAGGCCCTATCGTCTTAACGAGGCAACATATAGCATTTTTAACAAAATCAAGGGCCATAACTCCGCTGTTACTAATTCGATCTGGTTGGTTTTCGAACTTATCCGAGCTTTTATTGACACTAGCAATCTGGTAAAGTTTGGTAAAGATGGGATAAAAAATGAAGGCCCTATCGTCTTAACGAGGCAAAATATAGCATTTTTAACTAAATCAAGGGCCATAACTCGTTGTTACTAGTCCGATCTGGCTGGTTTTCAAACTTGCCCGAGCTATCATTGACATTAACAATCTGATAAAGTTGGGTAAAGATCAGATGAAAAAGGCCCTAATGTCTTAACGAGACAAAAGTTAACGACGTCCGGACGACGGACGGATGGCTGACAACTCGGCATCCCATAAGCTCTGCTGGCCTTCGGCCAGTAGAGCTTAAAAATGTGTTTGACTGATAGTTAGGATAGAAAGGATTTTCGAACTTGTCCGAGCTTTCATTGACATTAACAATTTGGTAAAGTTTGGTAAAGATCAGATGAAAAATGAAGGCCCTATCGTCTTAACGAGACAAAAGTACGACGGACGGATGACTGACAACTCGGCATCCCATAAGCTCTGCTGGCCTTCAAGGGCCATAACTCGGTGTTACTAGTCCGATCTGGCTGGTTTTCAAACTTGCCCGAGCTATCATTGACATTAACAATCTGGTAAAGATTGGTAAAGATCGGATAAAAAATGAATGCCCTATCGTCATAACGAGGCAAAAATATAGTATTTTTAAATAAATCAAGGGCCATAACTCCGTTGTTACTGGTCCGATTTGGCTGATTTTCGAACATGTCCGAGCTTTCATTGACAGTAACAATCTGATAAAATTGGATAAATATCAGATGAAAAAGTCCCTATCGTCTTAACGAGACAAATGTTAACGACGTCCGTACGACGGACGGATGACTGACAACTCGGCATCCCATAAGCTCTGCTGGCCTTCGGCAAAGTTTGGTAAAGATCAGATGAAAAATGTAGGCCCTATCGTCTTAACGAGGCAACATATAGCATTTTTAACAAAATCAAGGGCCATAACTCCGCTGTTACTAATTCGATCTGGTTGGTTTTCGAACTTATCCGAGCTTTTATTGACACTAGCAATCTGGTAAAGTTTGGTAAAGATGGGATAAAAAATGAAGGCCCTATCGTCTTAACGAGGCAAAATATAGCATTTTTAACTAAATCAAGGGCCATAACTCGTTGTTACTAGTCCGATCTAGCTGGTTTTCAAACTTGCCCGAGCTATCATTGACATTAACAATCTGATAAAGTTGGGTAAAGATCAGATGAAAAAGGCCCTAATGTCTTAACGAGACAAAAGTTAACGACGTCCGGACGACGGACGGATGGCTGACAACTCGGCATCCCATAAGCTCTGCTGGCCTTCGGCCAGTAGAGCTTAAAAATGTGTTTGACTGATAGTTAGGATAGAAAGGATTTTCGAACTTGTCCGAGCTTTCATTGACATTAACAATTTGGTAAAGTTTGGTAAAGATCAGATGAAAAATGAAGGCCCTATCGTCTTAACGAGACAAAAGTACGACGGACGGATGACTGACAACTCGGCATCCCATAAGCTCTGCTGGCCTTCAAGGGCCATAACTCGGTGTTACTAGTCCGATCTGGCTGGTTTTCAAACTTGCCCGAGCTATCATTGACATTAACAATCTGGTAAAGATTGGTAAAGATCGGATAAAAAATGAATGCCCTATCGTCATAACGAGGCAAAAATATAGTATTTTTAAATAAATCAAGGGCCATAACTCCGTTGTTACTGGTCCGATTTGGCTGATTTTCGAACATGTCCGAGCTTTCATTGACAGTAACAATCTGATAAAGTTGGATAAATATCAGATGAAAAAGTCCCTATCGTCTTAACGAGACAAATGTTAACGACGTCCGTACGACGGACGGATGACTGACAACTCGGCATCCCATAAGCTCTGCTGGCCTTCGGCCAGTAGAGCTAAAAAATGTGTTTGACTGATAGATAGGATAGATAGGATTTTCGAACTTGTCCGAGCTTTCATTGACATTAACAATTTGGTAAAGTTTGGTAAAGGTCAGATGAAAAATGTAGGCCCTATCGTCTTAACTAGGCAAAATATAGCATTTTTAACTAAATCAAGGGCAATAACTCCGCTGTTACTAATCCGATCTGGTTGTTTTTCAAACTTATCCGAGCTTTTATTGACACTAACAATTTGGTAATGTTTGGTAAAGATCGGATAAAAAATGAAGGCCCTATCGTCTTAACGAGGCAAAATATAGCATTTTTAACTAAATCAAGGGCCATAACTCGGTGTTTCTAGTCCGATCTGGCTGGTTTTCAAACTTGCCCGAGCTATCATTGACATTAACAATCTGGTAAAGATTGGTAAAGATCGGATAAAAAATGAATGCCCTATCGTCATAACGAGGCAAAATATAGTATTTTTAAATAAATCAAGGGCCATAACTCCGTTGTTACTGGTCCGATTTGGCTGATTTTCGAACATGTCCGAGCTTTCATTGACAGTAACAATCTGATAAAGTTGGATAAATATCAGATGAAAAAGTCCCTATCGTCTTAACGAGACAAATGTTAACGACGTCCGTACGACGGACGGATGACTGACAACTCGGCATCCCATAAGCTCTGCTGGCCTTCGGCCAGTAGAGCTAAAAAATGTGTTTGACTGATAGATAGGGTAGATAGGATTTTCGAACTTGTCCGAGCTTTCATTGACATTAACAATCTGGTAAAGTTTGGTAAAGATCGGATGAAAAATGAAGGCCCTATCGTCTTAACGAGACAAAAGTTAACGACGGACGGACGACGGACGGATGATTGACAACCGGCATTCCATAAGCTCTGCTGACCTTCGGCCAGTAGAGCTAAAATTGTGTTTGACTGATAGTATTCTGTCAGCTTTGGATGGCAGTTCGCATCTGTAATCTTTGAAGTCATTGGATAATCTCAATCATAAATTTAAAGGGACACATGGCATTTTTTTTTTATCATATATACTTTTTGCACACATATGCAATTTTTCAGGCATTTATATTAATCAAATTGATTTCGTGTTTGCATATTACTAACTATTGGTTATATTGCACCAATATTATATGTACCTTTGATTGAATAATAAGAACAAATTAAAACTCAAATTTAATTAAATGTTATGTTAGGCGCAAATTGATTAACACTCCCAATCGGAACTCTTCGCCAATTTCCGTACTCGGGAATAGTGGCTCGGCGAGTATTGGGTGCCGCTCAATGGTTTTTTGCATCAAAATGCAGCATTTGGTTCGGTTTTCGATTGTAGCTCTCCGCAAAATAGTGCTCTTCTATATAATGTTGCATTGATGAAAATATTGCAGATAAGTGAGTGATTTTGATCAATTTCTTGATATTTTATCGCTATGACCGATAAATTATACTTTTTAACAAAATAAATCCCGTAGTTGAAATCAAGACGTTTCGGCCCCAAACAGTTCGTTCGGTCCCAAACAGTTCGTTCCATATAATGACTGACAGTTTGGAAGCATTTGTTGAGTTTTCCAAATATATACTTTAATATTACGGTTGAATTGAAGGGAAAGGAGGAAGAGACATTGTAATTATGATTATATCATATTATGGGAGTGATTGTTTACCGTTTTGTCAGTCGAGAGTGATATGTCAGCCGCATGCATATATGAACTTGATATTGTATCAGTAAATCAATTAATAAAACTCTAAACAAAGAAAGATATGACTCATGAAGTCCATACTGACGTCCATGGCGTCCATGGTACTTGATATATTGTTAAATTACGCTTATATGGTCTGCAAGTATATATTTTTTCTCCAATCCACAGACATTAGGGTACACCTTTGTCATGAGGGTTAGTTTATTGCAAGATATAGATCTTATACATATATCATCTAGTGAAAACATTCCAGATATCATATATTTAATATAAACAATATGAAAATAGTTTATTTAACACTATGTGATCAATGATTACATCATTTTATTTTATAAGGGCTTCTTGAAGCATCAAACATTTTTAAAATGTTTAAATTTCAATCGGAGGCTTTAGTGTGTTTTACAAAAGATGGTTTACAGGAGGAATAACTTTTATCAATGACATTTTAAACAAAAATGGAAATCTTTATTCATACATAGAATTGAATGAACACTATAATATACAGTCCAATTTTCTTGAATATGAAGGTATTATAACTGCTGTCAGGAATTATTTGGCAAACCTGAATATTGTGCATCTAGCCTGTAACAGCCAAACCCTATTCGTCCACTAATCCTATCCTTAATTCTACAAAATGAGAAAGGATGTCGAAACATATATGACATTAGAAATAATGTATATCCCAAAGCATTAAGTAAATGGAAAAATGAAGAAATGTTCCAAACTTTGAATTTGAAAGATTATATGCCTTACCTTATAAAATAACAAAAGATCCTAAGTTACCTTGGTTTAATTTAGAATCAACCATAGGATATTTGGAACAAATTACCTTTTATCTAAAATGAATATTATTAATAACGATATGTGCAGCTTTTGCAAAGATACACCTGAAACTATCCAACATCTGTTTTGGAACTGTGGAGCAGTAAAAGAATTCTGGTCAAAACTTCAAACTTATCTTACAGAAAAATGCAATACAGCATTCGTAACTTTAACAGAAACAGATATTTTTATTTGGAAATAGTAAATTTAATACTGTTTTGAGCAAAATCATCATGCAAGCAAAACTTTACATTTATCGAAACAAGATGCAACGTCAAATTCCACAGCTTAACCTTTTTAAAACGTATATAATATCTTTATACAAAGTTGAGAAACTAATCGCATATAACAACTTAAAAATGAATACGTTTGAAACCATGTGGAGTCAATGCCTTGCTAGTATCGTGAGTATAGAGACAATTTACTTTGTTGGTTTTTCCAGTATCAAACTGTAGCAAATAAACTTAATGTTTTCATTCTGGGACATGCAAAGCTTAGCTTACTAATTAGAAATAACATACCCTTGCTTATATCTTGATCTTCCTTAATCAACCTTCTTGTTTTTTATAGAAAAATTTTTTTTTTGGAAGTTGTGTATATTAATCCTTTAAAACTATCCTAAAACATCGTCCTTTGATAATGGATTTATATACAGATATATTACACAGTATGGGTTATTGTTTTTTTCTCTTTCCAAAAACAAAATATGAGAAAAAAACAGTGTAGCATGAAACAATGTTTATTTTTGATACTATAACATTAAAATTATCTGTGTAAAGCAAATCTGTATGTATTGACAATGTGGGTTTTACACCGGGTTTTGAAACAAAAAATAATTTCTTTAGGGCTGGCATGGCGCAGTCGGTAGCGTGGCGGATTTGTAACCGGAGGCCCCAGGTTCAATCCTCCGTGGCGCCACTGAGTTTCGTCGGTGTGTTCTTGACCAAGACACTTTTCGTTAGCCTCGTCCGACGGATGGGGACGTAAACCGGGCAGTACCGTGTATCGGTCTATCCTCCGAGCACGTTAAAGAACCATAGGAATCTATTTGATAATAAGAGTAGGGCACGGTTCTCGGATTCCTATGTATCCTTCCCCTCTCTCTGGGGCAGCTCTAAATAACCTATACTGTGTTGATGAGCCGTTAAACAACATTCGTTTCAATTCAATTCATACATTTATTATTGTTTTTTCCCCATAACCTAGCACTAGTCCTTCATAATAAGACTTTGCATTTTGTATACCGTATTTCACATTTTTTGTCTCTTTTTTTTGTCTTTTTATTTTTTAACTTTTTTTTTATATTGCCTAAATGCGAACAGTAGTCAATATGAAAAAATAAAGATCACAATAATGAAGATTAAACGTGAAAAAAGCTACTGTATGATATCTAAAAATGGATATATATTTACATAATTGTTATAAACTTCCATTCTTGGCATTGATCTCAGCTCTCTGAAGCGCCCAGTGAAAAGATGGAGCTATTATTTTTCAACATTTCAATTAA
Source organism: Cyrtodaria siliqua (assembly GCA_037043455.1). Taxonomy (NCBI): domain Eukaryota; kingdom Metazoa; phylum Mollusca; class Bivalvia; order Adapedonta; family Hiatellidae; genus Cyrtodaria; species Cyrtodaria siliqua. Next base: position 28,541 of record JAWPHD010010104.1, on the reverse strand, counting down.
AGACACACCCGGTTAAAATGAGATACCGGTAATAAATATAATAACAGTCGTGAAAGAAAAGAATGTAGTTAGAAGAGTTTATGGATGTGTAAACGTCTTGAAAACTGTTAGGTTTCATCCTGCGCTAAAACGACCATTCGTTAGTCTCTGTTTGGCTACCAAGATTTAAAGGGAAAAGGTCATAGCAAAAAGAGAAGAATATGGACAAAAGAGGGCCTCAGGGAAGATTTTTGTAAATATATGGTAAACATATTTAAAAAAGACCTATTATTGTAGCAAAATAACATTGTTTTTCATTTTAAGACCAAAGGGTAATATAATAGGGCCTTAATGATGATGAATTGAAAAGAGGGCCTCAGGGAAGATAATTTTACTAACTGGGCGACTGTCTTCTAAGAGCATTCAATGCATTACAATATTAGGTAAAATATTTTATAAGAGGCTCATTATTGCAAAACCAAAAGAGGGAAACGGCTTTCAAAGACGAAAAGAGGGCCTCATGAAAGATTTTATTGCTAAATGGGCCATTGTCTTGTAATAGCTTCTTTCCCTCGTGGTCGTTTCCAGACATGCTGTAACTTATGATATTCGATTGTTTAAATTGAATTTGATTTCATTGAATTAAATTCAAAAGTTAGAAATACTAGAAATGCTTAATCCAGCTCTTTTTCCAAACAAATTGTTACTCCCACCAGGATTTGAACCTGGGTCTTCTACCCTCAAAGGGTAGATGTGTTTACCGATTACACCATAGAAGTGGTACATGTTTGTACTAAGAGCAAATGAACTAAAAAATTAAACTGAAGTTTCTAATTTTACAGCACAGTAGTTAAACTAGATTTAGCCCTGGCAACAGGGATTCATTTTGAATTCCAAACAATTTGACGAGGGATCAACAAAGTCAGTGTCACATATTGCAAATACAAATTAAGGCAAAACTTACCGATTATAACACCATTTTAACCGATAATTTTGATCGGCAATTGGCTACTAATGACAACCCTGACGCCTATTTGTTGTGCTTATAATATAAAGCAAATATAAATATGTGCCTAATAAATACATAATTTTATATATGCAATTAATATAACATTTAAGCATGAAATGATTTAGATGTGAGTTGGCTGATGGGAGTCATCTGACGCATAGCTGGCAGCATCCGTAAGATGAGGGTCATCAACATGAACCTGGTGGTTCAGTAAATCGGTTGGCTGGTTGTTTGAATGATTTACGTCATTTTTAGCACATGTCATCCATGGTGGGGGCACACCACTTTTTCCTGATTAGAAATAGTAGTGTATATCTTCTGCCCATCTGAAAGGACATGCTTTTTTATTTATTCCAACTCGCAGTGAGAGAGGCGAGGTTTCAAACCATCCAAGCCATGGATGCAGTAAATCTGTTTCAAACCATCCAAGCCACGGATGCAGTAAATCGGAATCAACCTTCTCAGCACATTAAACATTTAGGACACTGCTCCCCGATTCAGATGTAACCTTTCTTAATTTTTTTTGGGCCCATTAACTTCTAGGTATGGTTACAGGGGCGTCGATCTGCCGATTTTGCGTCCGGTAACCGGACGCATTCCCCCCTCCAAAAAATATGTTTTTTTCTCCCATTTCAGACTCAAAATTCCCCCCTGAAAAAACAAAACAAAAAAACAAAACTTCTGGTACGTAAAATATTGAGTACGAACTGTATTTAATACAAATAAAACTTGTAGACTATTTAAAACAATGATTATAATCAAAATTATGGCCACAAAATAATTCCCCCTTTCCTGTAAAAACACGCTAAAATTCCCCCACCTAAGGGTCGCAGTCCCCTAAAACAGATCGACGGCCCTGGGTTATATAAAATGTGTAACCTGTTGCTATATATACTAAAATAATTTCCTCTGCTTTAACAAGGGCTTGCAAACTTCTACTAGATACGTATCATACGATGTATCTGTAGGCAGCATTAAAAAAAATTAGTGACTGTCCCGTTCATTTGTTTTGTACAATTTAAACAGAATTAATTTGGTGCATATAGTATATATAAACCATCACGGTCTCTTTCAGCATAAATCCACGCATATAAATGATGTCACGGCATCTTTCAGCGTAAATCCACGTATATAAATGACGTCACCGTCTCTTTCAGCTTAAATCCATGTAATAAATGACGTCACCGTCTCTTTCAGCGTAAATCCACGTATATAAATGACGTCACCGTTTCTTTCAGCGTAAATCAACATATAAATGATGTCACCGTCTCTTCCAGTGTTAATCCACATATAGTAACTTCACTGTTAATTTCAGGATGAATTTGCATATAATAACTTCACTGTTTAATATTTCCAGGGTAAATTTGCCGCATATATATATATTAACTCTCAGTGTTAATTTCCGGGTAAAAATTTGCATATATAGTAACTTCAGTGTTAATTTCAGGTGAATTCAGGGACTTCTCTGTTAATTTCAGGATAAATTTGCATATATAGTAACTTCACTTATCAATTTTAGAAAAAAAATAGTCAATAGAAAGAATAAAAATAAAAATATAAGAACGATTTTAAATGCATGGGTTGACATTAATTACTGTAAACAGTATCAAAGATAGAATTATGAAATGAATGTTTTACTGCATTTTTTCTCAATTTAAAAAAAAACACGCTTGCGACGGTATGTGTAATGTTCCTAAACTATATAAAAAAATCCACATATATAAATGACGTTGCTGATCCTTCAGTGTAAATCCACATAACAACGTCACTGTCGCTTTCAGCGTAAATCCGCATGTTTAGAATCTTCAGTCAATTTCCGGATAAATCCATACGTATACATAATTTCACTGTCTCTTTTTGTGTACATCCCACTAAATAAACAATTTCAACATCCCTTTTAGTATCAAGTCGCAGTGATAAACCATGTCACTGTCTCTTTCAGCGTAATTCCGTCTGTACAAATGATTTCACCGTCACTGACTTTCGGTGTTAATCCACACATATTATTAATAACTTCAATGTCACTTTCTAGACCCGTTTAAGGAATTTTCACCGACATATTCAAACTATCTGGGTTCTATTAATTACGGGTGGGGGTGTTCCTGGTGGTGTTCCTTGTTGTTCCAGATAGTGTTCCCTTTATTGCGAGTTTCTTTTTCCCATATCCCCGTGCCACTAAAGCAAGTCTCCACTCCTCAAATGACGACTCTACCAGGGGTGTCATTAAGAGGTGGGAGGCGGGGATTTCTCCCTGCTACTTTGACTGTTCTACCTGGCTACTATAAATACTTTTACTAGTATTTTATACAAGTATCAATAAAAATACCCGGCTATTCTGCTCTGGGTGTCGCTTACTTATAAAGGTAATGACACCCCTGCTCTACCGTGCCCTGTATATATTGGTGGGGCGTATGATCAGATCATTGATACCATGATCATGATGCCCATGGGCCATGGCATGTGCTCGCACTTTATTTAGTTTTAGATATGTTTTAGATTTAGTTTTAGATATGTTTTTAGTTGATGAATGCGCATGCGTCGTGCAAGCACCTAATTTTTTTTCGCTCACTGAAAATTTTCATATTTTCTCACTTTTAACATTCTTTTAGGTTTTTTGATGTTTCAAAGCTTACTGGTATTGGTAGGTTTAAGTGTTTAGAGTAAGTTGTAATTCACCAAGTAAGCTATTTTGGCGAAACATAGTGGTTTTTGGACTTTTTCCAATTCCACTACCAAATTTTTTCGAAACTTGTCACTGCGCAAGTTCAAATCAGCTGTTTCCGGTAAGATGGTCGATAGTTGTTGACTTTTCCCAAACAATCAGAATGATTACAGGTATTCTTGTGCCCCTGGTTATTGTCAGTGTGTACATGAAATTTACACACATTGAGCAACAAGGCGATGGTCTGTTACATACCCTAGTAAGGCCTAATATATCCCCAAATAAGTATGAGCCAGCTTCTACTGCATGCATTGCTAGCCTAGTAAAGCGCTCAAAGTTCAGGAATATTTCAAGTGCAAGCAAAAATGGCAAAGCTACTAAGCCATCTGCCTTGCTATACCTGTCCTTACTTATGATTTCATTATCCTCTGATATTGAATCGAACCCCGGCCCCATGTACCCATGTGGTACCTGCTCAAATGAGGTACTAGATTCAGACCTAGCAGTTGATTGTGATACATGTGGTCAATGGTTTCACATTATATGCCAGGACTTAAGCCATGAGAAATACAATGGCCTTGTCGGTCAGAATGTGTCGTTCAGCTGGGTTTGCTCGAAGTGTCATGAACAGAATTATTCTAGTTCAAACAATTCTCTGTCATCTTTTGCATCCTGTAACAGCTACAGCTCACTTTCAGCTAATAACCTTTCATTGCCCCCCAGTCCACCAGCCATGACTAAAGCTACAAAGCCCAAACCAGATCATATATTTAAACTTAAAGTTATAAATTTAAATTGCCAGTCAATTGTTAAAAAGAGAGCTGATTTCTATGCTCTCTTAGAACACCAAAATCCGGACATAGTGATTGGAACAGAGTCGTGGCTAACACCCGACCACCAAGACAGTGAGTATTTCCCCAAATCTAGAGGCTATACACCATTTAGACAAGACCGTTTATCAACAACGAATGGAGGAGGGGTCTTTATCCTTGTAAAGGATACTATCATTGCGACCGAACAAAAGCAGTTCAAGACAAACTGCGAGATAATATGGGTAAAGGTCGAACTTACCACTAGCAAACCACTATATATTGCAGCATACTACAGGCCAAAGGAAACAGACATACTAAGTACTGAGGAATTCAGGAAATCTCTTGACATGGTAAGCAAGAAGAAAGGTAATATTTGGGTTCTTGGTGATTTGAACTATCCAAATTTTTCATGGGATATTGATCACACTCCAACTATCAAACCAACTTGTAACCATCTTCATTTATATGAAGATTTCATAGATCTCTTGGATGACTTCAACTTAGTTCAAGTTGTCAACCAACCCACACGATATGAAAATGTCTTGGACTTATTTTTAACCTCTAACCATACTCTTGTTAATGATACCAAGGTTCTACCTGGCATTGGTGACCATGACATGGTAATGTGTAATGTAAGTACAAAGCCCAAACTTGCCAAGCGGTTACCAAGGACTGTACATCTCTACAGAAAAGCAGACTGGGTAAACTTCAGAAAATTTATGTTAAATTCACAAAATGAGATACTTACCAATCATTCTAACATGACAGTTGATGAAATGTGGATTAAGTTCAAAAACACAATCAACATAGGTATAAATCAATTTATTCCCACTAAAAGGATAAGTACAAAAATAAGCTTACCTTGGATCACCCAAGAAATCAAAAGACTCATTAGAAAGAAGGACAGTTTGTATATTAAACATAAAAAATCTAAAAAGGTGAGCGACCGCCATAATTTTCTAACTACTAAGCACTCTGTCAGACGTAAAATTAAAATGGCGTACAACAACTATCTAGAAGATATTCTTGGGGTAAATCAGGAACCATCCACAGAACCAACAAGTAAGTTCTCCTCAAAAAAGCTGTTTTCCTTTATTAAAGGCGTAAAACAGGACACGATGGGCATATCACCACTGAAGCAGAACCCCACAGATTCAGACATCTACACCCAAAACAGGGATAAGGCAAATGTGTTAAACAATCAGTTTAAGTCAGTGTTTACCCCAGCATCACCATTGAAGCTTAGTCAACTATGCCAGGAAAAGGTAACACTAGACCATGCCTACCCAGCCATGCCAGACATTAACATAGATACCAAAGGTATAAACAAACTCTTATCTAACCTCAAATCAGACAAAGCAGCCGGACCTGATCAGATTAAGCCAGTCGTTCTGAAGGAACTTAGAGATGAGATTTCTCCCATAATACAGGTACTATTCCAAAAATCCTTAAACACAGGTCAAGTACCCAAGGACTGGTCAACGGCAATAGTAAGCCCTCTCTTTAAGAAAGGTGATAAGAGTGACCCGGCAAATTACAGGCCAATCTCCTTAACGTGCATCCTATGCAAGACAATGGAGCATATTATTGCATCCAATATTGCCAGACACTTTAATGCTCACCAGATCTTATATGAATTGCAACACGGCTTCAGAGAAAAGAGGTCATGCGAGACCCAGCTTATTCAACTGGTGGAAGAGCTGTCCAGACAGGTTGTCCACGGTCACCAAGTGGACTTAATCCTTCTGGATTTTAGCAAAGCCTTCGATAAGGTGAGCCACCCTAAGCTTCTTCACAAGCTCAAATTACACGGTGTAACAGGTGATACTCTCAACTGGGTTAAGGCATTCCTATCTGGACGAACACAGTCGGTCGTTATTGAAGGTGAGAGCTCTGACTCAGTCAATGTTACATCCGGAGTACCTCAAGGCTCTGTACTCGGCCCATTGCTTTTCTTGTTGTACACAAACGACCTCCCAGAAAATCTTCAATCACAGGTACGCCTTTTTGCTGATGATACAGCTGTTTATGTCACAATAGATAGCCCTAATGACAGCCAGATATTACAACAAGACTTGGACAGACTACAGAAGTGGGAAGCCTCATGGGAGATGGATTTTAATCCAGGTAAATGCCAAGTACTGCACATTACTAGATCCAGGAATCCCATTCAAACCCCCTATACACTTCATGGGCATGTCTTGGAGATTGCAGACCACGCAAAATACCTTGGTGTAGACATCAGCTCCAACCTCAGCTGGAACCACCACATAGACCGCACAGCTACAAATGCAGGTAAGACACTTGGTTTTCTGCGTCGGAATATCAAGACCAAAAATGAGGATGTCAAGCAGAGCGCTTATAAATCTCTGGTAAGACCTCAATTGGAATATGCCTCATCAATATGGAGCCCACACACACAGAAGAACATAAAGAAAGTAGAAAGAGTTCAGCGCAGAGCTGCAAGGTGAGTAAAACAAAATTATTCCCCCTATGATAGTGTAAGTAAAATGGTTGATAGTCTCGGCTGGCGGACATTAGAACAAAGACGAGCAGATACTCGACTTGTATTATTCTATAAAATTGTCCACAGCCTAGTAGCGATCCCATTACCAGACTACTTCGAGCAACCTCTCAGATTGACACGAAATATGCATCCCCTTTCTTACAGACAAGTCCATACCCGTTCAAACTACTACTATCAATACTCCTTTTTCCCCATGACCATTGTTATTTGGAACAGGCTGCCAGCAGATGTTGTCATGCTCCCCGATTTGGATACATTCAAACGGAAAGTATGCAAGATCAACCACCCTATGCCTTACTAAGTGTGAGCATATATGTTTTTAAACCAATTTCAATTTTTTGTATTTAAATGTTTATTTCAAATTTTTGACTTTGAATTTAAGTCTTGGCACTAACAACTTAACATTCACTTTCCTTTAAGGACACATATATGCTCACCACACTCATTTGTAAATGTCTTATTTTACTAGTAGGATGCTAGTAGGATGCTATATCTTTTAACTTTTAATGCACAGACGCGCAGCTGCATAGGTCACTCGAAAGAGGTTGATGCAGGATATATAGATAGATAGATAAAGAAGAGGTGAAACTCTTATAAATTAAGAAGCGCCCACGTTTGACGGGAATCACCATATTGTTTACCTTAGTATGAATACATTATTATATCAGGAATCTCTATGAATACTCCCTGATAAAACAAATAAATATGTACCGCATTTTCGGAACTTGCCAGCAGTCGCCATTTTGTTTATCTTATAATTGAAGAGGTCGCTACTGCAGAGTTGTCGTTTCTTGAAAATAGTTCAATATGGCCTCGAGTACTCTCCGAGTCGGATTCCCGAGTGACGGAATCCGACGAGGCAGTTCCGATTGGTCATATGGGTAACCAATCGTGCAAACTCGGCCCCTCCCGTCATTTTCCGACGTCATATGGGTAACCAATCGTGCAAACTCGGCCTCTCCCGTCATTTTTCGGGATCATGCCTCGTTTGTTGCGTTTTAAAACGTCTCGCCTCCCACCGCTGCGGGTTCGAATCCTACTTGCAAATGAGGAAGTGCGAATAATACGGATGGCGGGAGGTTTACTGTACTGGTTCTACCCAGGAAAAGTGTGTGGTCTGCCTCCAACACAAAAGAAAATCGACCGTCATAATTATATAACCTCACATTATGTTGAAAATGACCTCATTCAAATCGCATCCGTGGTCAAGTTAGTTAGAGAGACTGCGGCTGAAACGTTCTCAACTCTCACCGACGCGGTTTCGAATCCCGAGCTTGTGTTTTCAAATGAGAACGTGACGATTCTTACGGATGTCGGGAGGTATTTAGTACGGGTTCTACCTAGGAACAATGAGATGGTCTGCTTCTACCACACAAAAGTAACTGATCGTCATATGTGGCCTAACATGTGCTAAAATACTTTTAAAATAAAAATAAAACCAGAAGATTAATAATAAAAACAACGCTATGTTGACTACATAGCAAAGATTTACTGGGCGAGCCACATCATCCAACACAAAGTAAAATAACACCAACCTCTCATTCAATCGTATGTCTAACAGTGATTTACAACTGTACAGTTTTTCTTTGACTAGCCGTGTTATATTAAATAGTATCTATATAAAAGTTGCTTTTTCGGAGAAGGAACAGTAATGCTCTGCTAAATATAAACCTAGAGCCAAAACACAAATAATGAAAACTTGTCTAACAGTAAATTACAGCTACTTTCACATAGCTCACCCCCACCAACACACACACACACACACACACACTAAGAGATAATTAAAGCCTTTACAATGTCACTCATGTCGGACATTGATGTCATTTCTTCAGACGTGGTTGTAGCTCTCTTTGCAAAATTAATGAGAGAAATTATGGCAGTATTCCATATATTGTCAGAGCAAACACTTTGTAAAAAACTTTTTAAACATTGTTCTTTATTACAAATTATTTAAAGTGCATTACGTCAATATAATGTACAAAAAGAGTTTCGATCGCAACGATATGTGACCGTTAGAGCTATCTAGGTCAGGGAGTGCAAACAACTTTCTTAAAATAGACACATTGATAAAATTAAAAATAAAAGTAACGAATTCTGGCCCACGATACTCGCTTCGCCTGCACATCAAGGGTCCGGTATGCGCTAATCCATCGGTTCCCTTTCAGCATAACATTTGTGTTTTACGCAAATAAATGGCATGAGATTATTTTACACATATATAATTTTATCCAACTAAATAGTAATATTTATTTTTACGCATATAAATGGAATATACTCTAATATTGTTTTAAACATACATACTTTTATCTAGCTAAATCAGTCCTCTGTAGTCACTGGCAAACCGGTGCTTTGATGACATCATGAATACATAATTATGACGTCACATGGGTAGTATTATTATCTGCTGGAGATTGCTGTCATTCTAAGTAAAGCGGCATTTTATTGTTTTATCATGCAACTGTTTAAAAACAAACAAACAAATATATATATGTATCTCTTCAACGTGTTACCCTCATGTATATTATGCTATATAAGTGTACATGTTTATCTGGCTGCCAGGTTGTTTCTATTAACAGCACATATATAAATAGTTGGTGTACAACTGTGTACTTTAGGCCAATCTAAAATAACTTGTTTATTATCTTCCTGGAATCTAGATTGTTCCATGTTAGTAACAGAGCCTTTTGTGGTTATTGTTTTGGTTTCAGTATTAGTCAAAATTTGAATATCTGGTTCATTATTTTAATTGAGAATTTAAGAAAAACTGGATGCTGTGAATTAAAATATATTAGGGGCAATGGATTATTGGATTATTTGGACATTTGGACTATTGTGAATTCATAAACCAGGAAATACTTGAAATGAACTGTGTTTAAAGGACACTTGACAATTCCGATTCAGACACTTGCTAATATTACTTGAATTGTATTCGTATATTGGATTTTAAAGGAATACTGGATCCCTTATATGTATTTTCTGTAAGTGAACTTAAATCCTTATCCCAAATTACTTGTAACTATTGCAACAAGAAAGAAAGGTCACCTTATTTCTGATTGCTTATTTTTAAAAAGAAAGCAACAACAACAAAAAAGGTGTAAAACCTACTGGTCTCGCCTCTAAACCCCAGTCTTGTGTAGGAAACAATGCAATGTTTGAGGTCACAAAATCCAAGTCTTATTCTGTTATGGAGACTTATGAACCATTTATGTCTGAAGGTTCTATATCGCTAATTGGTGATTCGACCAAGCCTATCCCTATTAACATTTTTGAGACACAAAAGCTTCTCAATAATTAGTATTAGAAGATACCCTGCTTTTTCTGAGAAGACGTATTCTGGTACTAATTGACTTTTATACTTGCCGTGTTAAGATTGCTGAATCTGTTGAAATCTTTAGTGCTAAATGGTGTCGTCGAGAAAAGGCAGATACATATACGTTTGATGTTTTCATAGTTTAGTGTTTACATTCATGTTACACGTACATTATTTCATATTACTGTCTTTGTGTTGCATGCTTTAGCTGGCAACAACACACACACAGATCATTTTCTCCAGCGTCTGTTGTCGTCTTTCATTTCAAACAGTTTTGTATAACATTAAAGTCACAGGTTTAATAATCAACACTATAATATTACAGGTAGACAACAAAAACGAACATCTCTTCCAACTTGCATAGCATTGACTGTGACAATCAGCTTTGACTTCTCATTATCCTGGTAAGTTCTGGTACACAGAGCGTCTCAAACATCATCTAAGAATACACCATACAGCGTTTTGGACAACTCAATAACAACAGCTATCAAAAGATATTTCCCATACAAGTGTGGATTTTACATGACTGTTTCAAACAAATGGTACTCACCATAAGTACTTTGTGTTAAGTGTGTTTTACATATTGTCAGACATGAAACTGTGAAAGGAGCTAGTGTTTATATAAAATAAAGTGCTTTTCTTATAAAATTATGTAGGCCCATTAAAGAAATGCTACTGGAACATAGACGTATACACACGCTTTCAATTATGTATGCAATTCGCTAGTGGTAAAAAAGGTTTCTACAATACTTGTATTTACATAAACATTTATTTTCTGTACTAGTCTCGAAGCATTTTGCTATGAATTGCGAAGTACATATTATATACTGTTTTTAACTATGAATGCTAATGGAACCCGTATCAACTCAACTTCATGAAATTACATAATGTTCTATTCAAATCCAATGTATTCATTATAGCATCCAAGATAAAAGAATCAAATACCTGTGACATACTTACTGAATACTTGAAAAACGTGGTTGTTTTGCAAACAAAATATTTTATTTATTTATTTTTTTACCTCTACTGATCAAAGATCAGCAGATCTTCTGCCATGGTGAGTTGTCTATCGTTGGTCTATCAATAAATGTTGTTGTTTTTTGGCTCATCTAAATTCGACAAATTGCATGATATGGACTAGTTTATATTGAGGAATATAATTTGTAATACCTGTAATTTAACATAGTCTTATGGTTCTTTTGGGCAACCATACCTGCATTTTGGAACTACCTTTGGGAAAAAATCTGCTTGCCAAAATAGATTTTGTTTATGGAGTGTGAACTTGAGATATCATTTCTTTCATGTTGTGTATATTCACTTCTTGTTTTCTCTTTTAAAAATTGTTGAGGAGATGTTGGTCAATGTTAAGCAGTGTTTACTTAATCTCAAAAGTAACTAGGATTGTTGATTAGAAGTGTGTACAGTACCGATGTAAAAATGCAAATGTTGGCTTTGTCTGCTGCTTTTAAAATGTAATAATGCAAACAAAATCTTCAATATATAACAACAACAGTAGTTAGATAGATATATAGATTTATTTGGGCAAGTACCGATGTATCACTTTGACACTTGAATGTTGGTAACACATTTTATTTGGAACAAAAAATATACTTTTAATTTTTGCACTACCCCTCCCACTTTGTAAAGTATGCATACCCTTAAGTTTGGTGACAATCCAAAACAGTTTATAATAAGTAAATTATCAAAATTGTTCAGATGAAACTGGACACGACTTGGTGTGTTAGTGCAATTATTTTTTTAAAAAATCAGATATACGGAGAAATTGTATTTTTATATATTATTTGTGGACAGTATATGGCAGATTAAGCACATGTAAATCGTTTGTTTTTTTTAGACGTCGTTGTCTGTTACTTGCCAAGGTTGTTTGAAAACGACGTGTGGTTTTACAGCACAACACCGGGATAACGTTGATATTTTCTATTAAAAACGGTTCCATTTTACTGTTTACGTGTCAACATGGTTCGTTTGACAATGGACACTGCTTAAAATGTTATGCATTAAATTTGGTGGTGGTTGTGGTGTGTGTGTGTGTGTGGTGGTGGTGGAGGTGGGTGGGGGGGGGGGGGGGGGGGGGGGGGGGGACACTGCTTAAAATGTTATGCATTAAATTTGGTGGTGGTGGTGGTGTGTGTGTGTGTGTGTGTGTGTGGTGGTGGTGGAGGTGGGTGGGGGGGGGGGGACACTGCTTAAAATGTTATGCATTAAATTTGGTGGTGGTTGTGGTGTGTGTGTGTGTGTGTGTGGTGGTGGTGGTGGTGGTGGTGGTGGTGGAGGTGGGGGTGGGGGGGGACACTGCTTAAAATGTTATGCATTAAATTTGGTGGTGGTTGTGGTGTGTGTGTGTGTGTGTGTGTGGTGGTGGTGGTGGTGGTGGTGGAGGTGGGGGTGGGGGGGGGGGACACTGCTTAAAATGTTATGCATTAAATTTGGTGGTGGTTGTGGTGTGTGTGTGTGTGTGTGTGGTGGTGGTGGGTGGGGGGATCAACTTATTAGTCGATTATTATAATTTTCGAAGATATCCGGCAAATATTCACGTTCATCATCAACTAATACCAACGTTCATGTGAAATAAAACAGCAGTTGTATGGCTGTATCGCACGTGGTTACGCTGGAACCAGCTTTTACACGCCTACTAGACTCCGCAACCGCCTCCAAAAAGAGGTGATACTACGACGTTTCGGAGACACTTCCGATGCGGGTGCGGAGAGTAAATTGAAGCAGCAACGGTAAGTTTGAATTTAATATTTTCGTTTTTTCGGCCCTAACTCGATCTTTTTCAAAAATCGGGGAATGTGGTACGATGTAGGAATGTTTTCCCTACCTGTTTCATGTGTTGTTTTCGAAATATATTGAAAAATGTTTCTGTAGAATTGTCATAAGTCATAAATTACCTATCTTTCATAGTTCAATGAAAACAATTCAATCGAATATAAATTGAAAATAATTATGGTCATTTTTTATGAAGAGGCGGTGGAGAGTAACTTACCGTTGCTGCTTCAATTTACTCTCCGCAGCCGCATCGTAAGTGTCTCCGAAACGTCGTATTATCACCTCTTTTTGGAGGCGGTTGCGGAGTCTAGTAGGCGTGTTTTACTTTACGCACACTGAGCACAAATGAACAGTACCCACTGTTAATGCTGGTATTGCCCATATGTCGGTATTGAGCGAGAATAACAAACTATTATATATAACATTCAAGTAAACAGTTTCAAACAATTTGCCAAGTAATTATAATCTGTTATGTATGCTATCAAAACGTCGAAGGGGTGTAATTTAATAATACTAAGAAACCAACAGAAACTATTATTATTAAACTCTTAGTATATATATTAAGCAAAAATAAAATGTTCCCACTTTTCTTTCCCTTTTCATCTGAAAGAAACAACAACAACAGAAAATCAATAATGATATATGTTTGAAATAATTATATAGAACGCAATCAATAGTCCAAACAAAGAATAGTTCAAAACATTATTAAATAATGATGTTAACTTCATTTTTCTTAAATATGCATTTCGTCTAAACACATCAACTGTATGAAAAATACCAAAATTTGTCCCGAGATAATATTTTCTGTTGGTTCCTTACCAAAAAAAAGAAATCACAAAAAAGCACATAAAAATAGATGTAAAAATTGAACAGTAAAAGCAGTATTCAAGGACCACAAACACACAGAGAAACAAAGAACAACTTTAAAGATGAATACAAGACAAAATAAGACATCACAAACAAAAAATGGTCTTTTGTAGATAGCAGTTTTTGATTATCCACAATTATCAAATGACCACCCTTTTATTTTTTGATATCGATAACAGATTATTACTTGCCAATTTTGAAACTCTTTGCTTCCATGGGATCCCATTTCCAGCGTACATTTTCTTATTTGTTATTTGTGGTTTTCGAATCCGCTTTTTGAGACTTTAAAGTACAATACCGGTTAAGCTGATGCTAGGGACGAGAGAGGGTTTGCACCTTGTATTACCTCTCATGAACATACTCAATAAAACCGAGTGCTCTTTTCTTTCGTTTTTGAGTTTGTTGCGTCCAACAAATCCCTTTTTTAGTATTATTGCAAATCAAAGTTGCTGAAATGTGAAACCGTTTCGATTAAGCTTCAGTTACGATGTTGGCAAACGGAACTTCCCTAATATAAAAGGCAATATTTCCGTAACAAAATCGTCAATTTCACTCATTATTTTTTTCCGGAGATTTCATTAAAGCAATCATTGGCGAACATCTTAAATGCCATATTTAGACAAAATCAAGAGCAATAACTATGTTACATACAAGCCTTTATTCTCATCTAACATTTGGGAAAATCAGAAGCCGTTTCTTAAAGTTACCATGTGAACGACTTAACTTCTACTTAGTTCTTTGTCAAATTAATCTGGTCAACATAATCTTCTAACAACGTTTTATGAAAGTCAAAGTCATAAATTTAATAAAACTCCGTTATTTTGACATAAAAAGGGCTATAACTCTCGAACGCATTGCTCGAACGCATTTGCTCATTGTCAAATTCATCACCTATCTTATTAAACCAATCCTTTGAACACAGTTGGCCAAAAGCAAAACCCATATACTGACATCATTGTGTAAACAATCTGAAATTCCCTTATTTTGACATAATGAATGGTAATAACTCCGTAATGCATGCTTCAAATGTGTTTACTATCGAATCTTGGCATGAAATAGCTAAAGAACTTCTTCAATACAAAACCAAACATGTTATGAACAATAGTTGAAATATCTAGACTAATTAATCATAATGTTCACAAATATCACAATGAAAACACAGCGTCGTTGGACATTTAGTTGTCTACATTTCGTTTCTGCAAATGTCAAGTATTTATGGAAAGGTGGTATTAAAAAAGTAATTGTTCAGTTGCACATGTCTTCTTCATATATCAGTCTGAAATATCGTTTTTGTAATATAAATAATTGAAGTCAAAAGTAAAATATATGCGGTCTGCAGCCAGTGAAGGTTACACTTTTATAATCAAATGGAAAACGAATGCACAGTGGTTGTCTTTAAATAAAAATTTGATATGTATAAAAGGAGAAGAACAATTCAAATAGTATATATAAATTAATAAAATAGACAAAAAGCAAGCATGGATGAATTATTCCTTAACCTTTAACAAATTTGGATATTTTTTTTTACTTAGATGTGCTTTAAGATGTAACTTCACCTCGTATTTACATCGCCATCCCCTGACAGCGATTGTTCGTTTTGTCTAACTACCTGCAGTTGATCCGTGTTGAAGAAGCGGTTCTTCTGTAAGAGACTCGCTATCGTCATCTTTACTTCCAGCAGGGCTAATTACATTCCAGTAAAGTTTCGGGGACCTTGACCAAACGGCATATAGGCGAACTCATTAATATTGTTTTGTTTTCTGGCGAAAACCTGTTCAAATACATATGTACAGCATATTTTAAAAAATGGATAAACTTATTCATAGATTTTAACATAATTCATCTCCCATTCGATTTCAAATATCGGAATAGAAACATAGAAAAAACACAACTCTCTCTTTCTCTCTCTCTCTCTCTCTCTCACCCCAAACCACTTCATATCCAATGTTTTTTAACTTAACAGAACGAATTAAAACTGTATGTAGTGGGAATTATTTGGTCGTTATCCACAACAATGATGTTCAAACAATCCAATATTTAAACTCCAAAATATCACATATATTGTTTCAACTGTCATGTATTCATATCATTATGTTAAGGAAACAGATTTATACAAGCTTATATAGCCTCCTTCTGAATCCTTTTCACGTGTTTGTAACATCTTCGAATGTCTGTATAACAAGCAATGTAAATTGTAAAACATTTGTGAATAAAATATTGTTTAAACTAAACTAAATATCGGAATGCTGCCTTTTGACGGCGTATTTTAGCATAATTCATTTACCTCTCCGGATCATATTAAGTAGGATTCTCCCAGTATTCCGGCATGAAGTGTAAGGCCTATGTGGAAAACATGACATCCATCCCTTTCTTTATTTTCACACCGCATATATCAACGTCTTCTTTAGCGAGTTTGTTTATTCTAAAATTCATATGTAAGCCATTTAAATAAAACGCGCACAACTCAAACACGAAATTAATATTACATCGATATCAATCGAGAGTCGTTATCTAACTGTTTAATAAGGTTCGTTATATAACTGTTAAACGTGTGCTAAGAAACTACAGAATTTAAAGCTCAATACTCTTCGAAGAGAAACACCACAATGATGCGATAAACAATATTATAAGCATATGTCATGGATTTCCGGGGCAGATATTCCAACACCAGGTATAATTGTTTTGATGGGAACCGAGGCTCATTTGATAGGCCGAGTCAGATAAAAAGAGAGTTGGAATTCCATGTTGTGTGATATTTTTTATTTGCCTGCATGTGTAAGATAATATGTTCCATCTCTAATGTGAAACGCGAATATCATTATTTAGAATTCAAGACAAACCTATCCATTGTATGTTGTTTATCTATTAAAGTTCTCCGGCCATGTTTTGCTTCATGAACATGTTTGTGTTTATTTAAATCGAAATCAATACAAAACCATATATATTTACAATTCACACATTGAGATATCTATGAAAAAGCTAAAAAAGGATTTTATTTGATGACGTAGAAAACTTTGAAGAGGTATATTAATCCACAGGTAATAGGCTGTAAGCTAGTAGGAGAAACCCTCCCACCACCCCGACCAGGAGGAATTTTGTACACCCTATTTTTCTGAAAGCCCGTTATTTTGTAGAGTGTTTTGGAACATGTGTGCCATCTGAGCGTTGGGGCTTTATCGTGTTACAGGGTGTAGAATACGTTACCTACAAGATAATAATTAATTTTACTGCATTTTGAAGACTAAAAATGTATGGAAAAAAGGGTTTGTATTTTAAATTGTCTTCATTATTCGCGCCTTTTATAATACAAATATTTGTTTCACTCACTTTTTATACCTTGGATACCTGCGTTACTAAGCCTACGTTACCGTAATTTACGTTACTTTGTTTTATTAAAAAAATTTAACGTAAGACATTAAGAATATTAATGATGTTACATCTGAAAATTATTCCAAACCTTACAGATGCCACAGACATACGTGCCCATGATTTTAATAATGTTTGGTTCTTGTAATGTCCGTTACATTGTGTGTTTTAAATGATTTTCTATTTTCTACATGTTAAAAGAAATAATAGAACAAATCATCCAATAAACCATTAAACTATTAAAGTTTTATTGCAGCATTCCTTTAAACATAATTGATTGTAACAACTCATTTTAAACATTATCTATGCTTTTTAAATTACAAAATTTCGTTTCGCGTAATGTTTATTCCTTTGATTAAGTTATTAAGTCTACGTTACCGTTATTTATGTTACCTTGTTGAATGAAGGTGTTTGGTTTAAGAAATTAAGAACATACATATTTTATATTCGAAAATTATTTCAAACATCTTAGTTAAAATAGACATACGTATCCATGATATGAACAATGTTTGGTTCTTGTATTGTCCGTTAATAATAATCTTCCGTTTGTTACCAGAAATCTGGAAAAATTCAGCCAATTAGCTTATACAGATGTTAATACAACATTCCTCTACATATTGTCGATGGTAACAACAAAGTTTGAACAGACATGAAGTTATGTCAATGTTAATATGTGTTACCTCATGTATTAAACGTTTCGTACGTTACCAATTAAGTTTACATCATTTTATTTAGATGCCACATCTAAGTATCAAATAAAAACATGGATACATATCTTTATTTTCCTTTTTATACTGTTTATACATAGGCAAACATTGAATGAAATGAAGTTTGTATATAATTTACACGACTCTATCGTACTTTTTACGTTATCAAATTCAAAGAAAAATAGCAAATTATATGCACAATTTTAACTGCTAATATATTCATATATTGATCAATTTTAACTGCTAATATATTCATATATTGATATTCATATGAATTGAACTTTACTTACGTTACTAACAAATATAAATGTATAGCTCTGTGAGATAGCATGCATTTTCATGGAAATATATTACATCATTTGAGCTCATAATTCCTCTATAAAGTGTCATCACTTTTTTCAAACTCAATATCAATCAGTTTGTTGGCTTCCATATCTTCCCGCCGATTATTTCTTCCTTCTTCAGTGTCAGGCTCTTTGAACATAATGTCAACCAACTATTGTGATGCAATATCACCAATAGTCCAGTCAAATTCAATAACTTTATATTCTCTCATTTGTTTCTGCGTCTGGTAGGTCTGGTTAATGTTGGTCAGTATTGTGCCACAAAAACACTTGAACGTGTTCATGTTTAAATGCATGATTATAAAAAATTGACACGGCGGCAAAAAACTCTAGTTGTGTCCTTTTAATTTTCGCGGAAACGTATTTGACATCCGTGTAAAGAGGACGTGTATAGGCGGCACACTATCCTCTCCGTGGTCTCCGTACCTTTTCTTGAAGATCATCCGAACATTCATGCTGCTGTTTGAGCAATCCAACTTTACACAAATTCTCTGTGCTTTTTAATCGTCTTAAATGGGACAACCTTGCCTCTCCATACAAAGCCACCGGTTGTTACACAGCTTGTAAAGCAATCTAGTGTGGGTAGTAAAGAGCAAATATCAGACCCATTAACCTCTACAATTTTTCACATTCAACATCTTTTTTAATCATCCCAGTGCCAAACACGACATATGGTTGTATTACTGAAACACATTTTGAAAGCAGGATCGGTCAGGAGAGAACATCACGATTGTTTCTGATGTTGGTGAGGATTGATAGGGATATGTTCAGTCGGATATATGCTTCTTCCTATGTTGAAAACATACCTTCCTGATCATCATCAATGACAGGTATATCATCTGCAATGGTAAGCCGGGGACATTTTTTCCCAGACAAAGTAGGTTTCATGGCCTTGGAGGTTTGGTGCATATCTGTCTGTTTTCCACTGGCCGCAAATGAGATTAATTAATTGTGTTGTATTGTCGTGATTACGCATGTAACTCTTCAAATCGCAATAGGTCTTCGTTTTCGGCCCTGACAACAGGAAAGTTGGAGTTTCACCTGACCTCTTGCAATCAAACAACTCGATAGATCTAGTGACGCAAGTGTCTACCACAAAGTCGACTCATTGTGCTTTGGTAAGCTGCCAAATCGTCAAACGTGCCAGGAACTGAAGGCTGACTGTGAGGTGTTGCATTACCTTCACACACATACACAGAATATTCAGTAGGTTGCTATGTAGCTGGCTCAACTGATACTTCTAAGCAGTAGAGCAATTTGGCTTTGTCAGTTCTAACTGAATTTCCATCAGCTGTTGCAAGGGACCATGGTACTGAGCTGTATGCTGCACACTTTTTACTGAATTCTATGGCGTTAACCTGAAAATTTGTATGTTGATCGATAGTTTATTAATAGTTATGTGACTTGTGGAAGAGGAACACTGAATCAACGCCCCAACGTTGGCACACATGTCTTTTTTTGAAGCTTATTGTATATTCTTTCAGAAAATCATACCCTACAAAATTCCCCCTAGGTGAAGGGGTCTACAGCCAGCTCAAGGACTATAAATGTATTTATCAATTATCTGGCAATAGTTATGCAGCTATACAATTCGGATTTACTTCATTTCCGCGTGCAGTTACGCAGTGGTAAAAGTAGTATCTACGTCATGCAAATAATACTTATTTTAACATACAACTTAGTGGCGGTTTTCAATATATGTTTCTCTCCGAGACTATCAAGAAAGATTCGTATGATGTTTTAGAGTTAAATTTGTTAATTGATAAAACTACAGAAAGAGTGGCCATTCATCTTTAAGTCATTTATTTTACGCGTATATTACGTTTAATGGTGTTTAGAGTACTCAGTGAACAAACAAAAGTAGGCTACACACTACACACTAAAGTGTGTAGACCTAGATCTAATATCTCTTGCAGGCTGAATCATTTAAATATATGCATATACATGACTACCTTGGGGCTGATGCATACGCAGTGTTTCACTTACAACCATGTCCAAATACCTCATTTTAAACACATTGTCATACGTTGGCAGCTCCTGAAATGTTATATAAATGTTATATGTAATAGCATGCTAAACATGCATATTTAGAGCTTACACTCAGTACATTTGGAATCGAAGTTCTCGTGCAAAATGTCTTTTAACTGAAAGAAGTAGAGAAAGTCGTATGCAATTGATTATCGACATATATTAACCATTGGACAAAGAGACGTGTGTACTAACATAAAATACAATCTTGATTTGAACAACAACAAAAAACGGCTGACTAAAAGTAATCGAAAATCGAATATGTTTTGTTTTAAAATGTACTGAGTATATTTAATAATTATGTTTTGTTCTTTATATTCATTTTACAAATGTTAATGAAGAAAATGTTTTGTAAGTACCAAATCGTATTCATATAATAGTTATGAAATTCGTCTTCAATAACTTATTCTAAAGACGAAATAAGTACGATCGATCTGATCAAGGGGTGGGAATGAACCTCGGGGCCAATGCTGGTGGGATGGCTGTATCCGTCTGTTCAAGCCTAGTAATTGTATATATTGTTATGGGTGGGGATATTAACAGTTTCCAAGTTATGACAATGGGGTTATGTTCCCAGGGGTT
This sequence comes from Cyrtodaria siliqua, assembly GCA_037043455.1. Classification (NCBI taxonomy): domain Eukaryota; kingdom Metazoa; phylum Mollusca; class Bivalvia; order Adapedonta; family Hiatellidae; genus Cyrtodaria; species Cyrtodaria siliqua. The sequence goes on along the minus strand of JAWPHD010010104.1, from coordinate 7,558 downwards.
GGGGACGGACCCCGAGGCCATTGCTGGTTGGATGGTTGTATCCGTCTGTTTATGCCCATTAAGTGTATATGTGGTTACAGGGTGGATCTCACAGTTTCCAAGTTATGACACAGGGTTATGCCTCCACGGGGCGGGGATATACCACAGGGTCGATGCTGGTTCCGTCTGTTCATGCTCAGTAAATGTATATATGGTGATAGGGTGGTTTCCAAGTTATGGCGCAGGGTCTATTTCCATAGGGATGAGGACGGACCCCGGGGCCGATGCTGGTTAGATGGTTTTATCCGTCTGTTCATGCCTAGTAGGTGTATACGTGGTAATATGTTTGGATCTCAACAGTTTCCAAGTTATGAACAATGGGCTTTATTTCGTCAATACATCAAGGATCATAACTCTGGTAATAATAACCCTATCTATATGGTTTTCAAACGTGTCCTATTGCTGAATATATGTATTCATAGAATGTATTACTACAATTGTTTAATTAACACATTAACCATCCTTGTGGATTTTCTATTGAACTAAGACCGAGGAGGTCCTCCGAGGATATCAACAGCTTCAATATATCTTAAATTAAATCATTAATTATTAATATGTGTTTCCTTGTCCATAAAAGTTATGTCTACTCGAGAAAATCGAAACAACTATCCACTTCAATGCTACATTTCCTGTTCGACTTTAATATCTACTCGTATCGTGTTCACAAAGCAAAGGTAAAGAGACGGACGACGGACACCACGTCATACCATAAGCTTTGCTGGCCTTCAACCAGAGTAGAGCTGAAAGCTACATTATGTTGGCTGAGCTGGTACACTGGAAAAGAAAAGTAATACAAAGAAATATAAAAAGATCGGACAGGGAAAATAGCATTCAAGGAGGACAGTCAACCACAAAACACAGAAACAAACATGCAAACAGACAAAAAGGCAAAAGTAATAATAAAAGCAAACGACATCACAAACACAAAAGGGTTGACAATAGGGCTACCGCCTTGGAACGGTCAGTGACACAGTAGACCACTGGGGGTTTAAACCGGTTCCAGGGTGCACCAAACCTCACACTTAATCTACTTCATCCCATTAAAACAGGACAGTGTAAATAAAGAAATCCCCGCCATGATCTAATCTCTAACCAACAAGGCAGCATCAATAGGCAATATAAATAAAACACAAACATGCTCGTGTAAATATAATACAAAAAAAAAAAATAGCCTAGAAAGCCACAATGAAGGTACTCAATGACTTGGCAGAAGCCAGAGCAACAAGAGAATAAACCATTATGGGCACGACAAGAAAGATCATAGACAAACATCAAACGCCACCGTCCCCAGGTAGGCGTCATCATAGGGTCCACAGCCTGTCCGGTCATCGTACAATTAAAGAGGAAAGAATAGTGGCGAACTGTAAAAGGGTCCACCACCAAGCATGCAGTACGTTGCAAAATGATAGGGTTATAACCTCTTTTGATAACCATTTTAACAATTTTAACAACGATAGTATGAAAGTAATCATGATTAAGAATCTTACGAAGTTTATAAATCCAGTTGAACAGGAATTGTAGCATTCAAGAACCACAGTCCAAAGAAAACACACATAGCAACGAACTACGATTACAATAATAACTTAAAGGCATTGTATATGGCATCACAAACATAAACGATTGACATTAGGCTATCGCCTTGGATCGGTATGTGGCAAGAAAGGCCGCTAGGGGATTAAACCAGGTTCTAGTGTTCCCCAAACCTCACTCTTAGACTGTTATAATCCAAATACAACGGGACAGTGTAAATAAAGAAATTCCCGCTAGGCTATATCCTCTAACATGCTAGGCAGCATTAATGCGCAATATAAATAAAACACAAAGATAATCATGGGTATATGAATATAAAAGCAAACGCCTGCGTAAAGTCATATATAAATATGCACCTGATATTAACTGTATTAAACCTTTAACCAGAATAGTCTCCGTGTTTCCCTGAGAAATAATTATGACACTGAAATCCCCGCCCAATGTTGCTACATGAAAGCGAATGAATATTTAATACATATTCTAACTGCACAGAGTAAATATGAAATTAACAGATCTACTTGTGTTAATTGTTTGTATTTGATATATACTGAAACGAAACAGAAACTCAACTCGGGAATTTCCGCTCTATAGCTCAGATTACTCAAATGCCAAACATTGTATGGTTCAAAACATGTTGCCTTATACAAGGCTCGAATCCTCGAAGACACAAGACGATGCTCTAACCGACTACGCAAGGCGGTATTAAATAGTATATAACAAATGCCACCATCTGCAATCTGATTGGTTCCGATAATTTGGCATGTGAGCGATCTCTGTTAATCGAAAGGAACATGGCTACGTAAGACCTTTCCTTTCAGAAAAAAAGACTACAACAACACAATAATAACACAGCAAGTACTATTCTTTCAAAGTTTCACTATTGACAGAGTACGCGTTTGGCTCAAACAATGTGAGCAAACTCTTTACGTCAAATACAGTACTGAAATGGCTCAATAATTCAAAGAGGGACTTCAACATTGATGAATTTCTTGTTACAAAAAGGTATGAACGGAGAAATTGGAAATCGTCGAACACGATAAATACAAAACATATTGCAGTCTCGGTCTCATTGCATGCTACTCTTCCCGCCCTCTAGCCCCGGGTTGAGCAAAACTCAATATTTAAAATGTCAACCGTGTATAAATCTGAGCCATCCCGAAGATAGTATGCATATGACGGTGAACATGGAAACTTCAACGTGGTATTTTCACACCATTCCATGCCAGCGGAGTATGGTCCCAGTTTCTAACAAAACGCGTTGCCGTAACCGAGAAAACAATTGGCAAAATAAACAAAATGTAGATGGGCTTAGGGTTGTGCATATACGTCCACCTCAGAGTTTCTGCATATAAGCCAACCTCAAAGTCTCTAGCTCAAAGCCTAGTCTGGTCCATTGCCTTATCGCATATATGTTCTCCTGATGAACATATATGACGATATAAAGAATTCAAGCACAGGCTTGTGGCGGATCCTACTGATCACCCTAAAGTTTCTTCTGTGAGACGTTACATTAAACGCAAATTATATAAAACAATATATCCGGATGCAAAGGATGACATCATGACAGTCAATAGGTGAACACATGATGTACACAGGCAGAATAAGCCTATCCAAACAAAGTTTAATAGTTCTACTACCAGTGGCTCTGCTCTCTAATCCAACATTAGTTCCGCATCTTCTAACACGCTGCGCATAACTTTTTCGGGGACAATCCTCAGGTCTTAGCACTGGTTTTCTGTGGATAGTTCGTTTTGGTGAGCATACGTGCTACGCCTCCATCAACAGAATTCCCTCTTCATATTCACTAGTTGCCTTCATCCGGCGAACACATCCAACAAAATGCATTCATAGGTACCCCATTCCCTTATCGAGAAATGTAATTTAGATTGCACCCACATCGAAGTAATCATCACACGGTACACTTCTGGCTAAATATTGCCTATTGTCGTAACTAAGGTGCTCATGCTCCATTGGGCCTGATAACAAGATTAACATTTAAAGCAAGTATATTGTTGTTTGGTGTGTGTGTGTGCGTGTGTGTGTGTGTGTGTGTGTGTTACACTGTGCTTATGTTTGAATAGTGTTTAACGTCATTTTTAGCATATGTTAGGCCATTTTTGACGGTAGAATATTTTTATGGTAGACCATCCCATTTTTCCTGGGTGGAACCAGTACTGTATACCACCAGCCATCAGTAAGAATCGAGGTATACAGTAAGCAAACAAAAACAATATACTTACTTTAAATGATAATCGTATTATCAGTCTAATCTTATTATCAGTCCCACTGTAGTTTGTGAAGTAAACACGAATTTCTTCAACCTAAAACGAGAAATTTAAGTTTTTATTATTAAACCTGCATAGTTTAATGCAGTGAGATTCCAAAATGCAAAATAAAGTAAGAGTGATTTCTAGACGCCTAACAACCTAGTCATTTACACCGTAAGTGTTGTCCATGTCTAGATATTGTCATTGTATGGTCACATCAGCCATACGGGTATTGAATTTCCGCATGGGTTCTAATATGGCCCTTATCTCAGAAACCATGTCGGCAAAAAAAAATATTAGTTATAGGATATATGTTTAGGATAGGCAGATGTATGTACAACATCTTTATTCATAGGAAAGAAACTTACGACAATGTCTTTAAAACAAGATATATCTCTATAAAGGAATTCTAACCTCACCTCGGAAAATGTTCTTCACATGCCGTGATGTAAACAAGTGCTTGTTTCTGCATTTTAAGCATGTGTCTGTTGAGATAGGTACTGATGTAATAACTGTACAATGTGTCGACTCCTCATGTGTTGCTGACTTGTTATTATTTTCACATGTTTTGTTTTGCTAAATTAGTTCATTATATCACCTCTAGAACAGAAATAACTGTCGAAAACTGCAATGTCCATCCGGACAATTACGGTTTCAAGGAGCTTATAAATACCCAGGCGTGAGCTGGTACGGCCATACAATTGGAATATACATCGAACTTTTCCCAGAAGCACCAATTGTTGTATCTTCCTTCGAAGAACTATTACATGAAATTCAGCGAAAGGGTTTTGGCAAAGTAAATCTGAACCAAAACATGATTTACTCAATTTTAAAATCACCATGGCCAAGAAAGTGGCGAATAGATCGGATGTTTTACGTACCCAGAACAGATGGTTTGATATTAAAGCAGTTCGTTGTAATGATGGCATATACCTTATCGAAAGAATCGCCCCAAAAAATAATTGAATCTATGAAACGAAAAATTCCAAGGAAATGGGCAATAACTTTAAACGACTCCTTCATCGAGCTTGTTCCAGAAATCGCCAAATATCGTCAACTGCATAGCACAAGAAATATTAACCAAAAGATTCCATTATGGGCATCAGAAATGAAACTGGAAGACAGCCATGCAGTGGTGTTAAGTAATACGACTATCCCGACCTTCAATGTCGTTTTCCTCATCGCCACATATGTCCAATACACAATGATCACACAAATGTTTTTCTGTCAACAGGTGCAACTGAAATCTAACGAGTTTGTCTTCTACGCGTTTCGTGCTATTGTGTATTACAATGAAATCGACACACTTCTATTCGATGCAGAGTTTGAAATTGTTTACGATGATGCGGGAAATTACGTTCCACGAATTTGTCTGGACGATACTCGATTCAAAGAGGTAACGAGCGTTTCTCCAGCATATGGGTCTGGCAATGTGAATTGTATTCTAAAACCATAACTCGTCTACGTGGCGCAGTCTGTAGAGTAAAGTAGCTATCCCACCACCAACAGCCAAATTTTACAATATAGGTACACCGTTTCTAAACCTACTGTACTGACGACGTGAGATATATAATTTACATATTTTGAGAATCCAAACTCTATAGACACAAAAAGAACGCCTTTAACCAGTCTGGCCAAACCACACAACTGTCTGGAGCGTCGAATTAAGAGTTACCAACTCATAATTCATTTTGCACATATTCAATCACAGGTGTTTTAAGAAACCGAGATGAAAACTATACTTTTATTCGGCACTTATACATTATTATATGACCTGAATACCTGGATAGAGTTTTGATAAATGATATTGTGTAGTGTAATTTTGCCGTTATTTGGCGGGTTAGTTTCTTTAAGTCCTGATCTATAATTCATAACTTTGATAAAGCATCGTCAAAATAAACTGACCAATCAGTGACCAGAAATTTGACACACCTCCAAATTCTGGTAGGTGATAAACTCGGTATTTATCGTAGATATCCAACCAAGTTTACTAAAAGACATGCTGTAGACGTAGATACAAGACATGCTGTAGACGTAGATACAACAGTGGAGCATGAAACGTAGAATGGGTAAAAAACGCGAGGTTTGCACCAAACCTCACTCACTCTATTGTCATCCAAATCAGCCAGCATATATCCTCTATCAAAATAGGCAGTATAACCCAAAGAATCGTGTTGCTCTGACCTCTCAAGTAATCGAGTTGACATTGTGACTTTCTAGTTATGACTCTCTCTCTCTCCCCTCACTCCCTCCACCCCCCCCCCCCCCCCCCCCCCCCCCCCACTGATGTAATAACTGTACAATGTGTCGACTCCTCATGTGTTGCTGACTTGTTATTATTTTCACATGTTTTGTTTTGCTAAATTAGTTCATTATATCACCTCTAGAACAGAAATAACTGTCGAAAACTGCAATGTCCATCCGGACAATTACGGTTTCAAGGAGCTTATAAATACCCAGGCGTGAGCTGGTACGGCCATACAATTGGAATATACATCGAACTTTTCCCAGAAGCACCAATTGTTGTATCTTCCTTCGAAGAACTATTACATGAAATTCAGCGAAAGGGTTTTGGCAAAGTAAATCTGAACCAAAACATGATTTACTCAATTTTAAAATCACCATGGCCAAGAAAGTGGCGAATAGATCGGATGTTTTACGTACCCAGAACAGATGGTTTGATATTAAAGCAGTTCGTTGTAATGATGGCATATACCTTATCGAAAGAATCGCCCCAAAAAATAATTGAATCTATGAAACGAAAAATTCCAAGGAAATGGGCAATAACTTTAAACGACTCCTTCATCGAGCTTGTTCCAGAAATCGCCAAATATCGTCAACTGCATAGCACAAGAAATATTAACCAAAAGATTCCATTATGGGCATCAGAAATGAAACTGGAAGACAGCCATGCAGTGGTGTTAAGTAATACGACTATCCCGACCTTCAATGTCGTTTTCCTCATCGCCACATATGTCCAATACACAATGATCACACAAATGTTTTTCTGTCAACAGGTGCAACTGAAATCTAACGAGTTTGTCTTCTACGCGTTTCGTGCTATTGTGTATTACAATGAAATCGACACACTTCTATTCGATGCAGAGTTTGAACTTGTTTACGATGATGCGGGAAATTACGTTCCACGAATTTGTCTGGACGATACTCGATTCAAAGAGGTAACGAGCGTTTCTCCAGCATATGGGTCTGGCAATGTGAATTGTATTCTAAAACCATAACTCGTCTACGTGCGCAGTCTGTAGAGTAAAGTAGCTATCCCACCACCAACAGCCAAATTTTACAATATAGGTACACCGTTTCTAAACCTACTGTACTGACGACGTGAGATATATAATTTACATATTTTGAGAATCCAAACTCTATAGACACAAAAAGAACGCCTTTAACCAGTCTGGCCAAACCACACAACTGTCTGGAGCGTCGAATTAAGAGTTACCAACTCATAATTCATTTTGCACATATTCAATCACAGGTGTTTTAAGAAACCGAGATGAAAACTATACTTTTATTCGGCACTTATACATTATTATATGACCTGAATACCTGGATAGAGTTTTGATAAATGATATTGTGTAGTGTAATTTTGCCGTTATTTGGCGGGTTAGTTTCTTTAAGTCCTGATCTATAATTCATAACTTTGATAAAGCATGTCTTTAGTAAACTGGTTGGAGAATCTGACGACTAAATACCGAGTTTATCAC
>JAWPHD010010103.1:0-97133 GCA_037043455.1 Cyrtodaria siliqua | reverse complement strand
ACGTCTGTTACTGTTAAATTGTCTGTTAATACCACCAAAGTTACCAGAAAAGTCACGTGGTGGATCAATTCTTCTCTGTTGTTGAACATTCTGACGAATGCCATCAAAGTTGCTAAACGATATACGCGGTGGATCAATTCTTCTCTGTTGTTGAACATTCTGACGCATGTTGATAACCTCAGGACGGAAGAAAGGAGCTCGAATCACCGTGCCTCCGTTTTGGCGTCTAAATGGCATCGGATTAGTTCCCAGTCTGCTGGTGGAAGTTATATGACCAAATCCAGGTATTCCCGAAGAACGTGGTCCTGTAATATATTGTAAAAGTATATGGTCAGACACATTTATAATTGAATTACAAATACCATCATTTTTTAATTGTTTAAATAGTTTTTAATAGTTTTCATTAGTATGAACCTTACTGTTACATACTGAAGACATTTGATGATACACTAAAATCAAGTACAGTTTCAGTACTTGATACACAATTTCTGTCCTCACATCTACTATCGTTTAAATCATAGCTAATGTGATGGGACATGAGGGGTGAGAAGTTGTGAGGACACGAATGAGAGAGACATGTAAGGACGATGTTCTCGTACAGTATGTGTTAGGACTTAATTGTCCTCACTATGTGTCCTCACTGAAAACTCATTTATATCTCTATCTCTTTTGCTTTAGCTATGTGTCCTCACATGAGAGAGAGAGAGAGAGCGGGAGAAAAAGGGAGGGAGGGACTAAAAAGGTAACTAAAATCCTGATGGATGTCTAAATACATTCATTCTTTGTATATTCGTTTTCGTTTATTAGTATTGTATGGTTAATTCCATGTGCCATTTGCATACAGAATTATCCAAAAATCTGTATAGTATGCTATGGTTAATTCCATGTGCCGTTTACATACAGAATTACCCAACAATCTCTATAGTTTGCTATGGTTAATTCCTTGTGCCATTTACATACAGAATTATCCAACAATCTGTATAGTATGCTATGGTTAATTCCATGTGCCATTTACATACATAATTACCCAACAATCTGTATAGTATGCTATGGTTAATTCCATGTGCCATTTACATACAGAATTACCCAACAATCTGTATAGTATGCTATGGTTAATTCCATGTGCCGTTTACATACAGAATTACTCAACAATCTGTATAGTATGCTTTGGGTAATTCCATGTGCCGTTTACATACAGAATTATCCAACAATCTGTATAGTATGCTTTGGGTAATTCCATGTGCCGTTTACATACAGAATTACCCAACAATCTCTATAGTTTGCTTTGGGTAATTCCATGTGCCATTTACATACAGAAGTATCCAACAATCTGTATAGTATGCTATGGTTAATTCCATGTGCCGTTTACCTACAGAATTACCCAACAATCTCTATAGTATGCTTTGGGTAATTCCATGTGCCATTTACATACAGAATTATCCAACAATCTGTATAGTATGCTATGGTTAATTCCATGTGCCGTTTACCTACAGAATTACCCAACAATCTCTATAGTATGCTTTGGGTAATTCCATGTGCCATTTACATACAGAATTATCCAACAATCTGTATAGTATGCTTTGGTTAATTCCATGTGCCGTTTACATACAGAATTATCCAACAATCTGTATAGTATGCTATGGTTAATTCCATGTGCCGTTTACATACAGAATTACCCAACAATCTCTATAGTATGCTATGGTTAATTCCTTGTGCCATTTACATACAGAATTATCCAACAATCTGTATAGTATGCTATGGTTAATTCCATGTGCCGTTTACATACAGAATTACTCAACAATCTGTATAGTATGCTATGGTTAATTCCATGTGCCGTTTACATACAGAATTACTCAACAATCTGTATAGTATGCTATGGTTAATTCCATGTGCCGTTTACATACAGAATTACTCAACAATCTGTATAGTATGCTTTGGTTAATTCCATGTGCCATTTACATACAGAATTATCCAACAATCTGTATAGTATGCTATGGTTAATTCCATGTGCCGTTTACATACAGAATTACTCAACAATCTGTATAGTATGCTTTGGTTAATTCCATGTGCCGTTTACATACAGAATTACTCAACAATCTGTATAGTATGCTTTGGGTAATTCCATGTGCCATTTACATACAGAATTATCCAACAATCTGTATAGTATGCTATGGTTAATTCCATGTGCCGTTTACATACAGAATTACTCAACAATCTGTATAGTATGCTTTGGGTAATTCCATGTGCCATTTACATACAGAATTATCCAACAATCTGTATAGTATGCTATGGTTAATTCCATGTGCCGTTTACATACAGAATTACTCAACAATCTGTATAGTATGCTATGGTTAATTCCATGTGCCGTTTACATACAGAATTACCCAACAATCTCTATAGTATGCTTTGGGTAATTCCATGTGCCATTTACATACAGAATTACCCAACAATCTCATAGTATGCTATGGTTAATTCCTTGTGCCATTTACATACATAATTATCCAACAATCTGTATAGTATGCTATGGTTAATTCCATGTGCCGTTTACATACAGAATTACTCAACAATCTGTATAGTATGCTATGGTTAATTCCATGTGCCGTTTACATACAGAATTACTCAACAATCTGTATAGTATGCTTTGGTTAATTCCATGTGCCGTTTACATACAGAATTACCCAACAATCTCTATAGTATGCTATGGTTAATTCCTTGTGCCATTTACATACAGAATTATCCAACAATCTGTATAGTATGCTATGGTTAATTCCATGTGCCGTTTACATACAGAATTACTCAACAATCTGTATAGTATGCTATGGTTAATTCCATGTGCCGTTTACATACAGAATTACTCAACAATCTGTATAGTATGCTATGGTTAATTCCATGTGCCGTTTACATACAGAATTACTCAACAATCTGTATAGTATGCTTTGGTTAATTCCATGTGCCGTTTACCTACAGAATTACCCAACAATCTCTATAGTATGCTTTGGGTAATTCCATGTGCCATTTACATACAGAATTATCCAACAATCTGTATAGTATGCTATGGTTAATTCCTTGTTCCATTTACATACAGAATTACCCAACAATCTGTATAGTATGCTATGGTTAATTCCATGTGCCGTTTACATACAGAATTACTCAACAATCTGTATAGTATGCTATGGTTAATTCCATGTGCCGTTTACATACAGAATTACTCAACAATCTGTATAGTATGCTATGGTTAATTCCATGTGCCGTTTACATACAGAATTATCCAACAATCTCTGTAGTATGCTTTGGGTAATTCCATGTGCCGTTTACATACAGAATTACCCAACAATCTCTATAGTATGCTATGGTTAATTCCATGTGCCGTTTACATACAGAATTACTCAACAATCTGTATAGTATGCTATGGTTAATTCCATGTGCCGCTTACATACAGAATTACTCAACAATCTGTATAGTATGCTATGGTTAATTCCATGTGCCGTTTACATACAGAATTATCCAACAATCTCTGTAGTATGCTTTGGGTAATTCCATGTGCCGTTTACATACAGAATTACCCAACAATCTCTATAGTATGCTTTGGGTAATTCCATGTGCCATTTACATACAGAATTATCCAACAATCTGTATTGTATGCTTTGGTTAATTCCATGTGCCGTTTACATACAGAATTTCCCAACAATCTGTATAGTATGCTATGGTTAATTCCATGTGCCATTTACATACAGAATTATCCAACAATCTGTATAGTATGCTATGGTTAATTCCTTGTTCCATTTACATACAGAATTACCCAACAATCTGTATAGTATGCTATGGTTAATTCCATGTGCCATGTACATACAGAATTTCCCAACTATCTGTACAGTATGCTATGGTTAATTCCATGTGCCATGTACATACAGAATTTCCCAACTATCTGTATAGTATGCTAATTAGTATTGCTCTTGAAAGTAGGTCAACGAGTATTATAAGTAAGCTATTGCTTAATATACGTGTTGTGACATTTGTAGTGTCGATTCTTACGGATGGCGGGAGGTGTACAGTACTGGTTCTTTTTTTTACAATGATTGACTTTGAAATGTGGATGATGTGATAACATGGCATATTCAATTTAGAAATGATGTCCCGTGTGCCATTTTTAGATAAATGGACAATTCTATGGACAAATTTATTTAACATAAAAAACAACATCTTAGAGTAAACTTGCGTCAAAGTTTTCGAATATAAAGGGCACTATTTCTGCCAAACAAATATTGTTTCTGATATTATGTTCACATCAATAGTGTTGCATTAATGTCATTTATTATATCATTGACAATGCTCATACCTATAATATGCATTTGGATGAACATTTCAATTAATCATACCCCATCCATTTTGGATTTTTTTTTCAAAGATGGCTGACCTATTGTCCTTAATCCTCTACAAATCCTTTTCTTACCTCCGTCTCATACCTACATAAAGCGTTCACCTCGAATAACCCTTAGGTAGTTTTTTGATTGAGTGACTCGCCTCATTGTGTAATCAATATTGAGGGAGAACCGTGCGTGCGTATAAGCGTTTATTTATCCTCGCTGTATTGCACTAAGCATTTTAGCGAGCAGACCTCGGTTTTAAAGTCTCATCCGAAGGACTGGTAAGGTAGGAAATACTTTTTGAATTATTTCGATAATTAACCCAAATTCGGTCCTGGCTAGGATTGAACGTGCGATCCCTGGGTTACTAAGCCGCAGTGCTAACCATTACACCACGGCGCTACCTTGAGGGAGAACCCAACCTTCTATATCTATTTATAGAACGTAGATCACGTGCTTGGCCATGATCGCAATTGAAATGCGCTTTATGCACTATCAAATTCACTGTTTCAAAAATCGGCCTGTGACGGTCGCTTGTTTGAGTGAACGAGACATGCGCCGTGGAGCAGTCTAGGGCTTTGGTACCCCCAATAATTTAAAGAAAAAAAATGGTTAGCTCTCAAAAAGTTCTTTTTTCCCTATATAGTGTTTTGGTGTAATTGGACGTGGATAACGTGTTGTTGTTTTTTTGATTGTCAAACATTTTATGAATATGTTTGCCCCTCCACCTCCCAATAATTGAAACACACTCTTTTTTTTGAAACTTATTTTTATTTAAAACTATGGTAGAACAATTTCAAACTAAAGATTTTATTTAATATATTCAAGCAGGTTTCAAAATATTTTTTATATTTCAACTAAATAAATCGAGACGCTAATTTTAATGCTTGATGCCATGTGTCCCTTTAAAAAAAAATAATTACGCCCAACGTGGGGCTCGACGTTGGAGTGGGGGCGGGCTGCAACACTTTATAAGTAAGTAAGATTTCAGTAAGTCTCCTACGGTTTTTGAAAACGAATATCCGTTAAGGCACACATACGAATATTATCAAGCAATTTTTTTTTCATTTTATTAACTGTTGATTATATCGCACCAATAATATATATTTAAACCTATGGCAGAATAAGACGAAAACATGAAGACTCTTAATAGTATTTTATTATTTGCAAGCCAATCTCATCGGCTTCCTGTGGTGTTGTTACAGTTGTATACATGGCGAACAGTGTTGCTACAATATATTGTTACATATGCTATAGTAGATTGCCTGTATATATTATATATATCACATGTTACTTGTTACTTGCTTTACTGGTATTAAAGAGGCATATGAACTGGGGGTGGTGGGGGTGGGGGCGCTTTGGCTATGGCTACCCCAATAATTTCAAGAACAAAAAGGATTAGCTCTCAAAAAGTAAAAAGTATTCCCCCCCATCCCCCCCCCCCCCCCCCCCACACCCCATAATTGAAACACACTCTTTTTTGAAACTTATTTTTATTTGAAACTATAGTAGAACATTTTCAAACTAAATATTTTATTTAATATATTCAAGCATGTTTCAAGTTAAAATATTTTATATTTGAAGTTAATAAATAGAGACGCTAATTTTAATGCTTGATAAACTTCAAGATTGCCATGTGTCCCTTTAAAACATCAAAAATAACGCCCAGCGTGGGGCTCGAAGATTAAGAGTCTCGTGCTCTACCGACTGAGCTAAAAGCCGGGATATATGTGGAGCTATATAATGTGCACACATATAATATATATTATTTTATATTTATACATTTTTATTCTAAGCTTGCACCCCCGCCCCCCCCCCCACCCCCACCCCCTCCCCCCCACTGTGGTTGGGGGCAGAGAATGCTTTGGCACCCCCAATAATTTGAAGAAAAAAAAGTTTAGCTCTCAAAAAGTACTTTTTTCCCTATAATTTTTATAATGGTGTATGTTTTGGTGAAATTGGGCGTGGATACCGTGTTGTATTTTTTTTTGCTTATGAAAATGTTTGGAACCCCACCCACCCCGAATAATTGAACCATACCTTTTTTTGATTGTCAAATATCTTTTTCAAAAACTTTTAATGCTTGATAAAAGCTTAAGATTGCCATGTGTCCCTTTAAAACATAAAAAAGTTACGCCCAACGTGGGGCTCGAACCCACGACCCCGAGATTAAGAGTCTCGTGCTCTACCGACTGAGCTAGCCAGGCTATATGTCTAGCAATCTAATGTGCACACATATAATATATATTATTTTATATTTATACATTTTATTTTAAATGATTTCTTTTATGAGTAGATTTGGAAAACACTTCTTGATCTATAAATATTCCAGCAAACTTAATATAAACAGAAACAGAATGTATATTCATTGTATTCATTGTGTAAAAATAAAAAAATGCGGGAAAAATAATGCGACAACAAAATGCGCGCCAAACTTTATCACGCGTTAAATAGCCTACTTATAATTTATACCGATTTAACCCTGCGGTAGTGCAATTGTCACAGCAAATTAATCTTTGAATAACTGCAGTACACTATAGACCATCATTGTTAAAATTATAGCTCTAGATAGATACGGAAACTAGAAGCATAGTGTTTGTTTTTGTTTTGTTATTTGAGGAGTTGTGTGTGTGTGGGGGGGGAGGTGTGGGGGTACTGGGGGTGGTGGTGGTGGGGGGGGGGGGAGTGGGGGTGGGGGGGGGGGTCAGTAAATCCGAAATTCTATCAAACCATCCCAAACAAAGGACGACCCGATATAAAGTGTTGCATCATAACTGTACGTGTACAACTCATTACCTGAAAAAACGAAACACATCTAAATCAAGTTACTTGCTATTTTTGGATAATACCAACACCACCCCCTCCTTTCTCCCCATCCCCACAACACACACAGAGCTTCGTGATGACTTGATCTATAGCTAGAATGACTTATTTATATACACTTTCAACAGGGACGGATCTTCTAATATAGGTCCATACGGGCATATAGCATGGGGCAAGCAACCCCCACCCCACCCCCCACCCCCAAACCTATGGCAGAATAAGACAAAAAACATGAAAACTCTAACTTTTATTTTATTATTTGCAAGCCAATCTCATCGGCTTCCTGTGGTGTTGCTACAGTTGTGTACATGGCGAACAGTGTTGCTACAATATATTGTTACATATGCTGTAATAGATTGCCTGTATGTATATTATATATATCACATGTTACTCGCTTTGCTGATATTAAAGAGGTAGTCGCTATAGCATATCGCTATAACACTACATACGCGTAGGAGCTGGTATAAGTGTGTGGGAGGGTTGTGGTGTGGGTGGTGTGGGTGTAATCTGCAGCTTGCACCCCACCCCCGATGTTCACTGTGTTTGGGGGCAGAAAATGCTTTGGCACCCCCAATAATTTAAAGAAAAAAAAGAAGATTAGCTCTTAAAAAGTACTTTTCCCCCTATATAATGGTGTATGTTTTGGTAAAATTGGGCGTGGATACCGTGTTGTATTTTTTTTGCTTATGAAAATGTTTGGCCCCCAACACCCACCACCCACCCCGAATAATTGAACCATACTTTTTTTGATTGTCAAATATATTGTTCAAAAACTTTGCCCCTCCCCCACCCCCCACCCCAACTCCAAATAATTGAAACATTCCTACGCTCATCCAGTGTCGGTTTTATGTCTTATAACTACAGACACTTCCCATCCCGAATCGAATCGTTTACCCCAAGGCAGGTACACAATTATAAATAATAAACTGCTATTGTGATTGTAGAAGAACGAAATATAATTAAAAACAGTCGCGGCATCCCGTTAGTTTTTCTACATACATTGTATTTGTTCAGTCATTGATGTTAATTATAAGAGCAGTATAAAGCAATCCATTTTGAATATTTCTAACTGTGGATTATCATCAATAATATATTTAAAACTATGGTAGAATAACGAAGAACAATTTCAATCTAAACACTTTATTTAATATATTCAAGCAGGCTTCAAGTTAAAATATTTAAAGTTAATATATGGAGATGCTAATTTTAATGCTTGATAAACTTCAAGATTGCCATGTGTCCCCTTTAAAACATAAAAAAGTTACGCCCAACGTGGGGCTCGAACCCACGACCCCGAGATTAAGAGTCTCGTGCTCTACCGACTGAGCTAGCCAGGCTATATGTCTAGCAAGCTAATGTGCACACGTATAATATATATTATTTTATATTTATACATTTTATTTTAAATGATTTCTTTTATGAGTAGATTTGGAAAAGACCTCTTGATCTATAAATATTCCAGCAAACTTAATATAAACAGAAACAGAATGTATATTCATTGTATTCATTGTGTAAAAATAAAAAAATGCGGGAAAAATAGTGCGCCAACAAAGTGCGCGCCAAACGTTATCACGCGTTAAATAGCCTACTTATAATTTATACAGATTTAACCCTGCGGTAGTGCAATTGTCACAGCAAATTAATCTTTGAATAACTGCAGTACACTATAGACCATCATTGTTAAAATTAAAGCTCTAGATAGATACGGAAACTAGAAGCATAGTGTTTGTTTTTGTTTTGTTATTTGAGGAGTTGTGTGTGTGTGGGGGGGAGGTGTGGGGGGTACTGGGGGTGGTGGTGGGGGAGGGGTGGGGGTGAGGTGGGGTGGGGGTGGGGGGGTCAGTAAATCCGAAATTCTATCAAACCATCCCAAACAAAAGACGACCCGATATAAAGTGTTGCATCATAACTGTACGTGTACAAATCATTACCTGAAAAAGTGGGGGAGGGTGAGGGGGAGAGGGGAGGGGGGGGGGGGGGGTCAGTAAATCCGAACTTCTATCAAACCATCCCAAACATATAAAGTGTTGCATCATAACTGTACGTGTACAAATCATTACCTGAAAAAACGAAACAGATCTAAATCAAGTTACTTGCTATTTTTGGATAAAACCAACACCACCCCCTCCTTTCTCCCCATCCCCACAACACACACAGAGCTTCGTGATGACTTGATCTATAGCTAGAATGAGTTATTTATATACACTTTCAACAGGGACGGATCTTCTAATATAGGTCCATACGGTTATATAGCATGGGGCAAGCAACCCCCACCCCCACCCCCCACCCCCAAACCTATGGCAGAATAAGACAAAAAACATGAAAACTCTAAATTTTATTTTATTATTTGCAAGCCAATCTCATCGGCTTCCTGTGGTGTTGCTACAGTTGTATACATGGCGAACAGTGTTGCTACAATATATTGTTACATATGCTGTAATAGATTGCCTGTATGTATATTATATATATCTCATGTTACTCGCTTTGCTGATATTAAAGAGGTAGTCGCTACAGCATATCGCTATAACACTACATACGCGTAGGAGCTGGTATAAGTGTGTGGGAGGGTTGTGGTGGGGGTGGTGTGGGTGTAATCTGCAGCTTGCACCCCACCCCCGATGTTAACTGTGTTTGGGGGCAGAAAATGCTTTGGCACCCCCAATAATTTAAAGAAAAAAAAAAGATTAGCTCTCAAAAAGTACTTTTCCCCCTATATAATGGTGTATGTTTTGGTAAAATTGGGCGTGGATACCGTGTTGTATTTTTTCTGCTGATGAAAATGTTTGGCCCCCAACACCCACCACCCACCCCGAATAATTGAACCATACTTTTTTTGATTGTGAAATATATTGTTCAAAAACTTTGCCCCACCCCCACCCCCCACCCCAACTCCAAATAATTGAAACATTCCTACGCTCATCCAGTGTCGGTTTTATGTCTAATAACTACAGACACTTCCCATCCCGAATCGTGTCTGTTTCGTTTACCCCAAGGCAGGTACACAATTAAAAATAATAAACTGTTATTGTGATTATAGAAGAACGAAATATAATTAAAAACAGTCGCGGCATCCCGTTAGTTTTTCTACATACATTGTATTTGTTCAGTCATTGATGTTAATTATAAGAGCAGTATAAAGCAATCCATTTTGAATATTTCTAACTGTGGATTATCATCAATAATATATTTAAAACTATGGTAGAATAACGAAGAACAATTTCAATCTAAACACTTCATTTAATATATTCAAGCAGGCTTCAAGTTAAAATATTTAAAGTTAATATATGGAGATGCTAATTTTAATGCTTGATAAACTTCAAGATTGCCATGTGTCCCTTTAAAACATAGAAAAAACACGCCCACGACCCCGAGATTAAGAGTCTCGTGCTCTACCGACTGAGCTACCCAGGCTATATGTCTAGCAATCTAATGTGCACACAAATAATATTTATTATTTTATATTTATACATTTTTATTTTAAATGATTTCTTTTATGAGTAGATTTGGAAAAGACCTCTTGATCTATAAATATTCCAGCAAACTTAATATAAACAGAAACAGAATGTATATTCATTGTATTCATTGTGTAAAAATAAAAAAATGCGGGAAAAATAATGCGACAACAAAATGCGCGCCAAACTTTATCACGCGTTAAATAGCCTACTTATAATTTATACAGATTTAACCCTGCGGTAGTGCAATTGTCACAGCAAATTAATCTTTGACTAACTGCAGTACACTTTAGACCATCATTGTTAAAATTATAGCTCTAGATAGATACGGAAACTAGAAGCATAGTGTTTGTTTTTGTTTTGTTATTTGAGGAGTTGTGTGTGTGTGTGGGGGTAGGTGTGGGGGTACTGGGGGTGGTGGTGGTGGGGGGGGGGAGTGGGGGGGGGGGGGGGGTCAGTAAATCCGAAATTCTATCAAACCATCCCAAACAAAGGACGACCCGATATAAAGTGTTGCATCATAACTGTACGTGTACAACTCATTACCTGAAAAAACGAAACAGATCTAAATCAAGTTACTTGCTATTTTTGGATAATACCAACACCACCCCCTCCTTTCTCCCCATCCCCACAACACACACAGAGCTTCGTGATGACTTGATCTATAGCTAGAATGACTTATTTATATACACTTTCAACAGGGATGGATCTTCTAATATAGGTCCATACGGTCATATAGCATGGGGCAAGCAACCCCCACCCCCACCCCCCACCCCCAAACCTATGGCAGAATAAGACAAAAAACATGAAAACTCTAACTTTTATTTTATTATTTGCAAGCCAATCTCATCGGCTTCCTGTGGTGTTGCTACAGTTGTGTACATGGCGAACAGTGTTGCTACAATATATTGTTACATATGCTGTAATAGATTGCCTGTATGTATATTATATATATCACATGTTACTCGCTTTGCTGATATTAAAGAGGTAGTCGCTATAGCATATCGCTATAACACTACATACGCGTAGGAGCTGGTATAAGTGTGTGGGAGGGTTGTGGTGTGGGTGGTGTGGGTGTAATCTTCAGCTTGCACCCCACCCCCGATGCTCACTGTGTTTGGGGGCAGAAAATGCTTTGGCACCCCCAATAATTTAAAGAAAAAAAAAAGATTAGCTCTTAAAAAGTACTTTTCCCCCTATATAATGGTGTATGTTTTGGTAAAATTGGGCGTGGATACCGTGTTGTATTTTTTTTGCTTATGAAAATGTTTGGCCCCCAACACCCACCACCCACCCCGAATAATTGAACCATACTTTTTTTGATTGTCAAATATATTGTTCAAAAACTTTGCCTTCCCCCACCCCCCACCCCAACTCCAAATAATTGAAACATTCCTACGCTCATCCAGTGTCGGTTTTATGTCTTATAACTACAGACACTTCCCATCCCGAATCGAATCGTTTACCCCAAGGCAGGTACACAATTATAAATAATAAACTGCTATTGTGATTGTAGAAGAACGAAATATAATTAAAAACAGTCGCGGCATCCCGTTAGTTTTTCTACATACATTGTATTTGTTCAGTCATTGATGTTAATTATAAGAGCAGTATAAAGCAATCCATTTTGAATATTTCTAACTGTGGATTATCATCAATAATATATTTAAAACTATGGTAGAATAACGAAGAACAATTTCAATCTAAACACTTTATTTAATATATTCAAGCAGGCTTCAAGTTAAAATATTTAAAGTTAATATATGGAGATGCTAATTTTAATGCTTGATAAACTTTAAGATTGCCATGTGTCCCTTTAAAACATAAAAAAGTTACGCCCAACGTGGGGCTCGAACCCACGACCCCGAGATTAAGAGTCTCGTGCTCTACCGACTGAGCTAGCCAGGCTATATGTCAAGCAAGCTAATGTGCACAAATATAATATATATTATTTTATATTTTATACATTTTATTTTAAATGATTTCTTTTATGAGTAGATTTGGAAAAGACTTCTTGATCTATAAATATTCCAGCAAACTTAATATAAACAGAAACAGAATGTATATTCATTGTATTCATTGTGTAAAAATAAAAAAAAATGCGGGAAAAATAGTGCGCCAACAAAATGCGCGCCAAACGTTATCACGCGTTAAATAGCCTACTTATAATTTATACAGATTTAACCCTACGGTAGTGCAATTGTCACAGCAAATTAATCTTTGAATAACTGCAGTACACTATAGACCATCATTGTTAAAATTAAAGCTCTAGATAGATACGGAAACTAGAAGCATAGTGTTTGTTTTTGTTTTGTTATTTGAGGAGTTGTGTGTGTGTGTGGGGGGAGGTGTGGGGGTTGCTGGGGGTGGTGGTGGGGGAGGGGTGGGTGGGGGGGTCAGTAAATCCGAAATTCTATCAAACCATCCCAAACAAAAGACGACCCGATATAAAGTGTTGCATCATAACTGTACGTGTACAAATCATTACCTGAAAAAGTGGGGGAGAGTGAGGGGGAGAGGGGAGGGGGGGGTCAGTAAATCCGAACTTCTATCAAACCATCCCAAACATATAAAGTGTTGCATCATAACTGTGTACGTGTACAAATCATTACCTGAAAAAACGAAACAGATCTAAATCAAGTTACTTGCTATTTTTGGATAAAACCAACACCACCCCCTCCTTTCTCCCCATCCCCACAACACACACAGAGCTTCGTGATGACTTGATCTATAGCTAGAATGAGTTATTTATATACACTTTCAACAGGGACGGATCTTCTAATATAGGTCCATACGGTTATATAGCATGGGGCAAGCAACCCCCACCCCCACCCCCCACCCCCAAACCTATGGCAGAATAAGACAAAAAACATGAAAACTCTAAATTTTATTTTATTATTTGCAAGCCAATCTCATCGGCTTCCTGTGGTGTTGCTACAGTTGTATACATGGCGAACAGTGTTGCTACAATATATTGTTACATATGCTGTAATAGATTGCCTGTATGTATATTATATATATCACATGTTACTCGCTTTGCTGATATTAAAGAGGTAGTCGCTATAGCATATCGCTATAACACTACATACGCGTAGAGCTGGTATAAGTGTGTGGGAGGGTTGTGGTGGGGGTGTGTGGGTGTAATCTGCAGGCTTGCCACCCCACCCCCGATGTTCACTGTGTTTGGGGGCAGAAAATGCTTTGGCACCCCCAATAATTAAAGAAAAAAAAAAGATTAGCTCTCAAAAAGTACTTTTCCCCCTATATAATGGTGTATGTTTTGTTAAAATTGGCGTGGATACCGTGTTGTATTTTTTTTGCTGATGAAAATGTTGGCCCCCAACACCCACCACCCACCCCGAATAATTGAACCATAATTTTTTGATTGTCAAATATATTGTTAAAAAACTTTGCCCCCTCCCCCACCCCCCACCCCCACTCCAAATAATTGAAACATTCCTACGCTCATCCAGTGTCGGTTTTATGTCTTATAACTACAGACACTTCCATCCCGAATCGAATCGTTTACCCCAAGGCAGGTACACAATTATAAATAATAAACTGCTATTGTGATTGTAGAAGAACGAAATATAATTAAAAACAGTCGCGGCATCCCGTTAGTTTTTCTACATACATTGTATTTGTTCAGTCATTGATGTTAATTATAAGAGCAGTATAAAACAATCCATTTTGAATATTTCTAACTGTTGATTATCATCAATAATATATTTAAAACTATGGTAGAATAACGAAGAACAATTTCAATCTAAACATTTTATTTAATATATTCAAGCAGTTTTCAAGTTAAAATATTTAAAGTTGGAGATGCTAATTTTAATGCTTGATAAACTTCAAGATTGCCATGTGTCCCTTTTAACACATAAAAAATTTACGCCCAACGTGGGGCTCGAACCCACGACCCCGAGATTAAGAGTCTCGTGCTCTACCGACTGAGCTAGCCAGGCTATATATCTACATATCTAATGTGCACACAAATTATATATATTATTTTATATTGATACATTTTTATTTTAAATGATTTCTTTTATGAGTAGAATTGAAAAGACCTCTTGATCTATATAAATATTCCAGCAAACTTAATATAAAACAGTAACAAAATGTATATTCATTGTATTCATTGTGTAAAATAAAAAAAATGCGGGAAAAATAATGCGCCAACAAAATGCGCGCCAAACGTACTTGTAATGTATACATACAGATAGTGTTTGTTTTTGTTTTGTTATTTGAGGAGTTGTGTATGTGTGTGTGTGTGTAGGTGGTGTGGGGGGGGGGGGGGGGGTGCGGGGGCCGTGGTGGTGTGGGGGGGGGGGGGCGCTGTAAATCCGAACTTCTATCAAACCATCCCAAACATATAAAGTGTTGCATCATAACTGTACGTGTACAAATCATTACCTGAAAAAACGAAACAGATCTAAATCAAGTTACTTGCTATTTTTGGATAATACCAACACCACCCCCTCTCTTTCTCCCCAATCCCCACAACACACACACAGAGCTACGTGATGACTTTGATCTAGAGCTTATAGATAGCTAGAATGACTTATTTTATATACACTTTCAACAGGGACGGAATCTTCTAATATAGGTCCATACGGTCATATAGCATGGGCGTAGGAACGTTTGAATTATTATCACTAGCGGATCCAGGGGGGGGCGCCCGGCGCGCGCCCCCCTAAAAATTCCGGATCATACATGTATGTCCATGTTACTGTAGATAAAATATCAAACAATTTCGTTGCACGCCCTCAGTATACTTTTTTTTTTCCGCTCGCTTCGCTCCGCTCGAACGCATAATCGGCTAATGAGTCGTTTAATTAACACATTAAATTGTTAAATCATTTTATTTGAAAAACGACTTTTTTATTCATACATGCATGTATGTCCATGTTACTGTAGATAAAATATCAACAATTTCGATGCACGCCCTCAGTATAAAAAATGTTCTCGCTCGCTCGACGCATAATAGGCTAATGAGTTGTTTAATTAAAACATTGTTAAATCTTTTTATTTGAAAACCGGACGTTTTTTAATTCATACATGTATGTCCATGTTACTGTAGATAAAATATCAAACAATTTCGATGCACGCCCTCAGTATAAAAAATATTCTCGCTCGCTCGACGCATAATGGCTAATGAGTGGTTTAATGTAACAACACTGTTAAATCTTTTTATTATGAAAACAGACTTTTTTTATTCATACATGTATGTCCATATTATTGTACATAAAATATCAAACAATTTGGTTTCACGCCCTCAGTATAAAAACAATTCTTGCTCGCTTCGCTCGCTCGACGCATAATGGCTAATGAGTGGTTTATTAACATTGTCAATTCCTTTTATTTGAAAAACGGACTTTTTTATCCCTATCAATAGCACTACCGCAACCGTTTTATGAGGCTAGAGACGGACCCGAAAATTGACCAAAATTTTACGCCCCCCCCCTAAGCTGAAATCCTGGATCCGCCCCTGATTATGGGAGTGGGGGCAAGCAAAAACCCACCCCCACACCCAAAACCTTATCCACGATCAATTACACCGAAACATAGCGCTAACCAATTACTGGTGGTGTGTGGGTGTGTGGCGTGGGGGTGGGGGGGGGGGGGGGAGTGCAAAGCATAGTCTGTCCCCCCAACTACTCTGAACCTACTCTGAACCTTGGTGGTTGGGGGGGGGGGCGGCCCCCTGCCCCCCATCTTCTATGCCTATGTATAGCTATTATATTATTAGATAGTGAACGCATGTCTCAAGGTAGACATGTACTCTATCACCACGGATTTCTCATCTTCTGTCAGTACACATACCTGTAATGGCCTCTGGGAGAGACCTGTTTGAAGCGGAATAACAACTTCCTTACGAATACGCATTGTCTATACTGATTAGTCTAAGTGTGTTTGTACGGAGCCACTTCAATCAAGTTTAGGGAAGCTCGTTGAACACAAGGGTTAAGTAGACTGCTTCACTGCGCACTGCCATATTTCAATTTAAATTGACGGCTGTGGAGCAGTCTAGTATCTTAAGGGGGTTAATGCTTGATGAAATTTGGCGCGTTTTTATTGTAACATGGAATTGGCGCATTTTTTTTCCCGCTTAAATTTTCAACACATACACATTTCTCGTTGTATTGCATGTTTTTTTCAATGGATTTAATTATGCCTTTATTTTGATTTCTGAAACCATAAACTCCTTACACAAAATGATAATACGAAGATAATAATATATAATATTATACATTTGTTATTTATAATGATATATATACAGCCCGGCTAGCTCAGTCGGTAGAGCACGAGACTCTTAATCTCGGGTCGTGGGTTCGAGCCCCACGTTGGGCGTACTTTTTCCTCGTCGAAAATGTATTAAAGGGACAATATTCTGTTTAAACTTTAAATATATTATTGTTAGAAAATTTGATCTATTTAAATAATTATATCCCTACCACCGAATAGTGAGGGGTGGGTGGGGGGGGGAGGGTGGGTGGGGGGAGGGGGGGTGGGTGGGGGAGGGGTGGGTGGGGGGAGGGGGAGGGGGGAGGGGTGGGTGGGGGATTGGGTGGGGATTGGGGTATGGCATATACTGTATGTCTGCCTGTCCGTCCGTCCGTCTATATCTTTATCCGTTCGTTTGGACGTTTGCCCGAAAAGTGTGTTTGTGCGTGCGGTGCGTGCGTGGTGTTGTGCCTGCGTGCGTGCGTGTTGTCTGTTTGTGGGGTGTGGGTGTGTGTTGTGCGTGCGTGTGCGTGTGTGTGTGTGTGTGTGTGTGTGTGTGTCTCCTCCCACAGTATTCTACCGATTCTTTCGAAACTTTAAAGTAGGCTTAATTCTGATGACAAGAGTTGCACATAAATATTATATTCCGCGTCAATGTCGAACTTATATTACCAGAGTTACAGCCCTTTTTATTGAAATTTTACTTTAAAAGATACTTATCTATAGCACTGCATTGTACAATGTTTCCCAATTGTTTTATGTAGGGGTATCCGTGTCCCAATGACACATGTCTACATTACTTATTAAGGCTGTATAGAAAACTTAAAGCATCATGTGAATTACTTCTAAAGATTATACAGCAAAACACTAGCCGAGCCGTCTAATTTTCCAGACCGAAATAAATTACATCGTACGGATCATGGGACATACTTTAGTGCATAATTACATCGTACGGAACATGAGGTATACTTCAGTGCATAATTACATCGTACGGAACATGAGGTATACTTCAGTGCATAATTACATCGTACGGATCATGAGGTATACTTTAGTGCATAATTACATCGTACGGATCATGAGGTATACTTTAGTATATAATTACATCGTACGGATCATGGGGTATACTTTAGTGCATAATTACATCGTACGGATCATAGAATATACTTTAGTGCATAATTACATCGTACGGATCATGGGGTATACTTTAGAGCATAATTACATCGTACGGATCATGGGGTATACTTTAGTGCATAATTACATCGTACGTATCATGGGGTATACTTTAGAGCATAATTACATCGTACGGATCATGGGGTATACTTTAGTGCATAATTACATCGTACGGATCATGGGGTATACTTTAGTGCATAATTACATCGTACGGATCATGGGGTATACTTTAGGAGCATAATTACATCGTACGGATCATGAGGTATACTTTAGTGCATACTTACATCGTAACGGATCATGGGACATACTTCAGTGCATAATTACATCGTACGGATCATGAGGTATACTTTAGTGCATAATTACATCGTACGGATCATGGGGTATACTTTAGTGCATTAATTACATCGTACGTATCATGGGGTATACTTTAGAGCATAATTACATTGTACGGATCATGGGGTATACTTTAGTGCATAATTACATCGTACGGATCATGGGGTATACTTTAGTGCATAATTACATCGTACGGATCATGGGGTATACTTTAGAGGCATAATTACATCGTACGGATCATGAGGTATACTTTAGTGCATACTTACATCGTACGGATCATGGGACATACTTCAGTGCATAATTACATCGTACGGATCATGAGGTATACTTTAGTGCATAATTACATCGTACGGATCATGAGGTATACTTTAGTGCATAATTACATCGTACGGATCATGGGACATACTTCAGTGCATAATTACATCGTACGGATCATGAGGTATACTTTAGTGCATAATTACATCGTACGGATCATGAGTATACTTTAGTGCATAATTACATCGTACGGATCATGAGGTATACTTTAGTGCATAATTACATCGTACGGATCATGAGGTATACTTTAGTGCATAATTACATCGTTCGGATCATGGGACATACTTTAGTGCATAATTACATCGTACGGATCATGAGGTATACTTTAGTGCATAATTACATCGTTCGGATCATGGGACATACTTTAGTGCATAATTACATCGTACGGATCATGAGGTATACTTTAGTGCATAATTACATCGTACGGATCATGTGGTATACTTTAGTGCATAATTACATCGTACGGATCATGGAATATACTTTAGTGCATAATTACATCGTACGTATCATGAGGTACAACTTTAGTGCATAATTACATCGTACGTATCATGAGGTATACTTTAGTGCATAATTACATCGTACGGATAATGGGACATACTTTAGTGCATAATTACATCGTACGGATCATGGAATATACTTTAGTGCATAATTACATCGTACGGATCATGAGGTATACTTTAGTGCATAATTACATCGTACGTATCTTGAGGTATACTTTAGTGCATAATTACATCGTACGGATCATGAGGTATACTTTAGTGCATAATTACATCGTACGGATCATGAGGTATACTTTAGTGCATAATTACATCGTACGGATCATGAGGTATACTTTAGCGCATAATTACATCGTACGGATCATGGAATATACTTTAGTGCATAATTACATCGTACGGATCATGGAATATACTTTAGTGCATAATTACATCGTACGGATCATGAGGTATACTTTAGTGGCATAATTACATCGTACGGATCATGGGACATACTTTAGTGCATAATTACATCGTACGTATCATGAGGTATACTTTAGTGCATAATTACATCGTTCGGATCATGGGACATACTTTAGTGCATAATTACATCGTACGTATCTTGAGGTATACTTTAGTGCATAATTACATCGTACGGATCATGAGGTATACTTTAGTGCATAATTACATCGTACGGATCATGAGGTATACTTTAGTGCATAATTACATCGTACGGATCATGGAATATACTTTAGTGCATATTACATCGTACGGATCATGGAATATACTTTAGTGCATAATTACATCGTACGGATCATGGGGTATACTTTAGTGCATAATTACATCGTACGGATCATGAGGTATACTTTAGTGCATAATTACATCGTACGGATCATGGAATATACTTTAGTGCATAATTACATCGTACGGATCATGGAATATACTTTAGTGCATAATTACATCGTACGGATCATGAGGTATACTTTAGTGCATAATTACATCGTACGGATCATGGACATACTTTAGTGCATAATTTACATCGTACGTATCATGAGGTATACTTTAGTGCATAATTACATCGTTCGGATCATGGGACATACTTTAGTGCATAATTACATCGTACGGATCATGAGGTATACTTTAGTGCATAATTACATCGTTCGGATCATGGGACATACTTTAGTGCATAATAACATCGTACGTATCTTGAGGTATACTTTAGTGCATAATTACATCGTACGGATCATGAGGTATACTTTAGTGCATAATTACATCGTACGTATCTTGAGGTATACTTTAGTGCATAATTACATCGTACGGATCATGAGGTATACTTTAGTGCATTATTACATCGTACGGATCATGAGGTATACTTTAGTGCATAATTACATCGTACGGATCATGGGACATACTTTAGTGCATAATTACATCGTACGGATCATGAGGTATACTTTAGTGCATAATTACATCGTACGGATCATGGGACATACTTTAGTGCATAATTACATCGTTCGGATCATGGACATACTTTAGTGCATAATTACATCGTACGTATCTTGAGGTATACTTTAGTGCCATAATTACATCGTACGGATCATGAGGTATACTTTAGTGCATAATTACATCGTACGGATCATGGGACATACTTTAGTGCATAATTACATCGTACGTATCATGAGGTATATTTTAGTGCATAATTACATCGTACGGATCATGAGGTATACTTTAGTGCATAATTACATCGTACGTATCTTGAGGTATAATTTAGTGCATAATTACATCGTACGGATCATGGGACATACTTTAGTGCATAATTACATCGTACGTATCTTGAGGTATACTTTAGTGCATAATTACATCGTAAGGATCATGGGACATACTTTAGTGCATAATTACATCGTACGGATCATGAGGTATACTTTAGTGCATAATTACATCGTACGTATCTTGAGGTATACGTTAGTGCATAATTACATCGTACGTATCTTGAGGTATACTTTAGTGCATAATTACATCGTACGTATCTTGAGGTATACGTTAGTGCATAATTACATCGTACGTATCTTGAGGTAT
Organism: Cyrtodaria siliqua; assembly: GCA_037043455.1. Classification (NCBI taxonomy): domain Eukaryota; kingdom Metazoa; phylum Mollusca; class Bivalvia; order Adapedonta; family Hiatellidae; genus Cyrtodaria; species Cyrtodaria siliqua. Next base: position 75,905 of record JAWPHD010010103.1, on the reverse strand, counting down.
ACTTTAGTGCATAATTACATCGTAAGGATCATGGGACATACTTTAGTGCATAATTACATCGTACGTATCATGAGGTATACTTTAGTGCATAATTACATCGTACGTATCATGAGGTATACGTTAGTGCATAATTACATCGTACGTATCTTGAGGTATACTTTAGTGCATAATTACATCGTAAGGATCATGTGACATACTTTAGTGCATAATTACATCGTACGTATCTTGAGGTATACGTTAGTGCATAATTACATCGTACGGATCATGAGGTATACTTTAGTGCATAATTACATCGTACGTATCTTGAGGTATACGTTAGTGCATAATTACATCGTACGTATCTTGAGGTATACTTTAGTGCATAATTACATCGTACGTATCTTGAGGTATACGTTAGTGCATAATTACATCGTACGTATCTTGAGGTATACTTTAGTGCATAATTACATCGTAAGGATCATGGGACATACTTTAGTGCATAATTACATCGTACGTATCTTGAGGTATACGTTAGTGCATAATTACATCGTACGTATCTTGAGGTATACTTTAGTGCATAATTACATCGTACGGATCATGAGGTATACTTTAGTGCATAATTACATCGTACGTATCATGAGGTATACTTTAGTGCATAATTACATCGTACGGATCATGAGGTATACTATAGTGCATAATTACATCGTACGGATCATGAGGTATACTTTAGTGCATAATTACATCGTACGGATCATGAGGTATACTTTAGTGCATAATTACATCGTACGGATGATGGGACATACTTTAGTGCATAATTACATCGTACGGATCATGAGGTATACTTTAGTGCATAATTACATCGTACGGATCATGAGGTATACTTTAGTGCATAATTACATCGTACGTATCTTGAGGTATACTTTAGTGCATAATTACATCGTACGGATCATGAGGTATACTTTAGTGCATAATTACATCGTACGTATCTTGAGGTATACTTTAGTGCATAATTACATCGTACGGATCATGAGGTATACTTTAGTGCATAATTACATCGTACGTATCATGAGGTATACTTTAGTGCATAATTACATCGTACGGATCATGAGGTATACTTTAGTGCATAATTACATCGTACGGATCATGTGGTATACTTTAGTGCATAATTACATCGTACGGATCATTGGACATACTTTAGTGCATAATTACATCGTACGGATCATGAGGTATACTTTAGTGCATAATTACATCGTACGGATCATGTGGTATACTTTAGTGCATAATTACATCGTACGTATCATGAGGTATACTTTAGTGCATACTTACATCGTACGGATCATGGGGTATACTTTAGTGCATAATTACATCGTACGGATCATTGGACATACTTTAGTGCATAATTACATCGTACGGATCATTGGACATACTTTAGTGCATAATTACATCGTACGGATCATTGGACATACTTTAGTGCATAATTACATCGTACGGATCATTGGACATACTTTAGTGCATACTTACATCGTACGGATCATGGGGTATACTTTAGTGCATAATTACATCGTACGGATCATTGGACATACTTTAGTGCATAATTACATCGTACGGATCATTGGACATACTTTAGTGCATAATTACATCGTACGGATCATTGGACATACTTTAGTGCATAATTACATCGTACGGATCATGAGGTATACTTTAGTGCATAATTACATCGTACGGATCATGGAATATACTTTAGTGCATAATTACATCGTACGGATCATGGGGTATACTTTAGTGCATAATTACATCGTACGGATCATGAGGTATACTTTAGTGTATAATTACATCGTACGGATCATTGGACATACTTTAGTGCATAATTACATCGTACGGATCATGAGGTATACTTTAGTGCATAATTACATCGTACGGATCATTGGGTATACTTTAGTGCATACTTGAAACTGCAACACATTATGGTAGTTTTTCAGACTTGGACTGTCAGTCATAATGCATCAGGATAGCCCCCACTCTCCCCCCCCCCCCCCCCCCCCCCCCACACACACACCCCACTCCACACCACACTAAGCTTACGACCGAATACTATGAGTACAGGAAAAGTTTAATAAAATTACAGCTTCGGCTGAACCTTTAACAGTTGGTGGGGTGGGGCGGCGCGGGGTGAGGTGGGTTGGCTGATTGTTCCCTGGACCCCTTAAGGTAATTACCACTGTTCCTCAAACCCCTAAAACTATTTGGTCATGTATAACATATAACTCATAATGCTCAGAAAAAAAATGAATATTTTTTATCAGTATTATATATTTTGTCATATGTGATAATTAGCAAAGGTAAAAAATGTAAAAAGGTTGTCAAGTTTCTTTCTTTTTGTGTTCGCTAATTCTCTCTCTCTCTCTCTCTCTCTCTCTCTCTCTCTCTCTCTCTCTCTCTCAATTAATTAATTTTGTATATTCCGAACAATCAAGAAATATAGTAATGTATACCAGATAATCTCATTTGAGACGGCGATTGCATTCTCCCTGCGGGTCGCTCCATCCATCGTGACGACTGTACGCGCGGCTGTGACCATGACTCGGACCCACGGCCAAAATTATTGAACGACGGAAACTGCAAATAAATTCATTATTATTACAATGTATTTATATTTTTTTTTATAAATTGTGTGTTTTTTTAATTTATAATGTTCGCAGTGCGTCTTACCTTTACCGATTATGCTCATACAAACTATATAAGGCTAATACCTTCACATATAAACATGGGCGTAGCAACGTTTCAGTTTATAGGGGGGGGGGGGGGGGGTGGAGTGGGGGTGGGGGGGGGGCGGTGGCAGATGGGGGGGGGATCATTTTGAAAAATATATTTGACAAGCAAAACAAAAACGCTAACCATATTTTCTTCAACTGATTGGATGGGGTGTAGGGCGTTGGGGTGGTGGGAGTGGGAGGGGGACAACCAATGTCGATGAAACCATTGTCGAGAAAAAGATTGTCGGGGAAACCAATGTCGATGAAAGTGTTTTCTTGGGGAAGTAAACACATGAATTTTATAACAATGGTAACAATATAAATTTAGTGCATATTGTATCAATGGTAGCATTACAAAGTCAGTGCATATTGTATCAATGGTGACAATAAAAAGTCAGTGCATATTGTATCAGGGGTAGCAATAAAAAGTTAGTGCATATTGTATCAATGGTGGCAATAACAAGTCAGTGCATATTGTATCAATGGTAGCAATAAAAAGTTAGTGCATATTGTATCAATGGTAGCAATAAAAATTTAATGCATATTGTATCAATTGTAACAATACAAAGTCAGTTACTATTATATCAATGGTAACACTATAAAGTCGGTTATTATTGTATCAATGGTAACAATACAGTCAGTTACTATTGTATTAATGGTGACAATACAAAGTCAGTTAATATTGTATCAATGGTAATACAATACAACAATACAAAGTCAGTGAATATCGAATTAATGGAGGCATGCACACACTTACTATCTGCCAACTGTATTTTTGTTAATAAAAGGGGTAAGTTTAAATACATGAAGAAGCTACATTCACCTAGGAATTATATAATATTTTGTTGACGAAGTCAAAACTGAGTATGAGATTAAAAAGAAAATCTGAACCAAAAATTGGATAAATTGTCTGCCATGTTTGAATGTCTCTCTCGCATCATTTGGTGTTTTAATTTTTTTTATCGGTAGTGACTGCAGACTATTAAAAGAATCATGTTTACTTTGCAAAATTGGATCACAGTATTCATTTCTCTAAGGATTCATCGCAAGCTGGCCTTACTTTCTTTACACTGCAGTGTAGTTTGGAAGATTTTATGTATAGGATGGAGGCTGATAAGAGGAATCTTCACAATTAAAAAACTTAAAATAGCTATCCCGCCAACAACTGCCAAATTTTACAAGATATGTACACCTTTTGTAAACCTACTGACGACGAGGTCTTATATATATATTATTTACCTATTTTAAGAATCTAAACGCTATAGACACAGTATAAACGGTTTTAACCAGCCAACCCCAAAACTGGAGCGTCGAATTAGGAGTTATACAAACTAATAATTCATTTTACGCATATTCACCCATGAGTATTTTCAGAACCCGTGAATAAATCTATATTTTAATCGACAAAATACATTATTATATGACATGAACACCTGCTCATAGTTTTGATAAGCGGTTTTATAGTGTAATTTTGCCGTTAGTTGGAGGGTTAGTTTCTTTAAATTGAGTGAGCGTAGCGAATATATTTAAAAATTGAGGCCGCTAATTGGTTGAAAAAGTTCTATAAACGCTAAAGAATGCTATATGTCGTATTACATCTATACATCTATTGTTGTCATTGTTTATTTTCACGACAGGTGATATAAAAACTGTCTCGCAAAAACACTATTTACCTTATATATTACATACATACCACCTGTCCATTAAAACACACAACACTGATGATTTGATAAAACGTGTACATTGTCATACAAATCACCGATTTTTAACCATTAAACATAATTAAAGTCAAACAGAATTTAACATCAACGTAATATAAAGGCGTATTCAACAAACGCGCGTTGTTTTACGGAGCAAAGGTCGACCATCAATAGGCGAGGATAAAACACATTAATAATTTTAATGTCATCATTTTTGTTCCTACATCTAGAGAGTGATGAAAGGTATTTTAATGAACAGGTAGCTATAATACACCACAGACAAACAGATTTGTTTAATTATCACTGTTACTTGGAATTAGTGTTTACCCTAGTTTTTCAACCAATCATTTGCCTCAGATTTTCAAATACTTGCAGTGCACTTAAGAGTGTGACCTATATAGCGCTATCGATAAAACCTATGGCAAACACTAAGTCGGATAGAGGCTATACAGAGAAATCTTCACCATTAAGAAACCGCTGTCGCTATGCTCCCTCCTTTTCGGTTTCTCTCCATAGCCTCTATCCTATACGTAGAAAAACAACCTCCATTACTATTTAGGTGAGTAATTATGTAACACACATATCTGGCTTTAAGAGATTACAGTATCATTATTGTAAATCAACCGGATATGCTCGCCTGGTGCATCGAAAGAAATTCTCTGTTAAAGAGTGCTGGTGTTAGTATACAGCTGAAGATCACCCCCAAATGTTGTCAACATTGTCACTTTACCACGGACGGAGCATGGATAATCGTTTACGCTAATTTAACCTTAAAGTGAATGGAGGCTGTCTGGAAGAAGGATTCAGATGACAATCCAAATACAAACCCTCGCAATGAGCTTCAGTTTCATATGAAATGTGCATATGCAGTAATCTCGGACGCATGCAACCTTTGGTTTAATTATTGTTTATACAAATGTTTTGTCTGTAAAACTCGACGACTCTACTGATTTGTGTTACTAACTTATACATATACATTTTAATGGGATTCATCTTGTTAACAAAGACACCTATAATTCAAATAAGAGTATTTCTGTCACAAAACAAGCACTTGTAAGAGCCTTAAATAATCATACGGAGTAATATTAATGATTCATACAACAAAACTAAGCAAGTCGTCTAGTTTTCCAGACCAAACTATTTCAATAACAATAATTAAATCATACGGATCATGGGGCATATTTTAGTGCTTATGCACATTGAATATGACTGATATATATGATGATGGTTTCGTAAAGCTTCCAGACCGCCACCAGTCTCTTTAACATAGATTAAATGTATAGACATACTAATTAAATGTTGGGCAATTTTGAAATTTTCGTCAACCATTAAAATCAACACGTAGATTTATAAATCGAACATCAACTTTACTTAAAATCTGCTTGCAATTCTGAGTTTCAAATTTACTTGATTATTCTAGCATATAATCAATTTTTAATATATCATTAGTGCAATAGAATCAACATGTAGTAATACATTGTTCTAATAATTAATATTAAGATTGCAAACATACAAAATAAAAAATAAAAATCAAGATTGCCGCGTGTCCCTTTAAAATGTAATATTTTAAGTCAAATATGTAAAAACAATTCTAACATACCCGATTTATAAACTGTCCTGATACGGCGTTTTCCATTAAAACCGTTAAAATTCCGCATAACGCCGCACAGCGGACGTATTTGAACGTATCCATTTTCCAACTGAGATACTTCAAAATTCTGCGCCTAGACAACGGCCGATATTCTAATTTTTTTCTGTTTAGTGCGGTACCTGGGTGCTCATTGTTCGATATTCATAAGATGCGCGCTATTGACAGGCGATAATACAGTGACGAGAAAGATGTTTGACATTTTTGACTTGAGTTGTAATCATACTTATTGTAAATAAGTCAAAATGACATTGCATTTCGGCGTTGACAGATACACCCTGTGGAATAGATCACGTATACCCGTCTATGGAATGGACACGTATACCCGTCTATGGAATGGACACGTATACCATTCTACATTCTTGAAAATTAGGAGGTAATTATGAGGTAAAATCAAAAGCAGGGAGAACGAATCGTAAAACGAGCAAAAGGAGATGAATTTATATAAGCTTTGATAAGCTTGTTTTCAGATCCTTACTATTATAATGTGTATATAATATATGTGAACATTATGAAATAAATATTGTTTAAACCAAAACGAGCAAAAAGAGTACAGTGTAAAATGCAATGCTTATTTACATGTTTTGTTATGGTATGAAACCACCAATTATTTTCCCCATTGACACCAATGTTAAAATGTCAAAATTAATGATTTGCTGCAATTTGAACGCAAGTATGGATATTGCAGAAGTGTAATTTTCATAGTTTTCCACCTGAAAAGTTGGGTGACTAGACATGTAAGAGAGTTCTTGTTTACTAAACAGGTCAAGGGCACAATTGTTTTCATTGATAGTTGCTCATAAAGTGTATGCATATATTCGAAAGGCAAATAATCAATAATCCAGTAAAACCAACTCAATACACTTATTATACATTTGGTGTTTTTTGTTTTAAATTTCTATTGATATAATTGAAGTCCTGGTGCAAAATGTGTTATGACTGACAGATGTAGATCAAATACTTTGCAACTGTTTATCGCCATATGTTAGTTAACCTTTGGGACAAAGAGACTTTTGTACTAACTTAAAATACAATCTTGATATGAACACAAAACCAGCGGACTAAAAACAGTCGAAATTCAAAAAATGTTTTTTTAAATGTATTGAGTGTATGTTTTTAAATGTCCTACCTGTGTGGCGTTCTCAATGAACGAAATAGGAGTGCAAGTTTTGTTACTTTAAGTGTATTTCTATCACAACCCTTCATACAGGTACACTGACAAACGACACCCAAAACGTCATAGTTTACATATATGATGCAATCGTCTTGTAGCAATGACTTCATTAACGACCGAAGACAAGCGTTTACGTAACTCGGACTGATTGAACTGTCAAAACGTCTGCATGCCGTACATTGTCACACGGTGTTACTGTCATTTGCGCTTCTCTGTCATTGTAGACTGGTTCAATGCAGTAGTTAATGATAAACTTTGAAATTATATCAGAGTACCAGTGAATAGATTATTACTGGTTCTGTTAATTCTGTAAAACGTTTCTTCATAAACAAAGATGTGGACTGTGGTACGAACAGCTGGCATACTTGTGCTGTTTCTTGGAGCGAGTTTATCGCAACAGTTTTCTAGATTCGGAACCGTAAGTTACAGCTTAGAACTCAGTTTTCATTATTTTATGAAATATGATAGGACATATTTTGGATTATTTTTTATATTTGCAGTTAGTTTAAAGGATATGTAGGCGCATAGTCAAACAGCAATATTTTTGAGAATTCTGAAACCTTGGAACAGGGTGAAATTATTATCAAAATCGGATGATGAACAAAGAAGATATGACTCTTTGAAGATTGTTAGTAAACGGATATGGACGACGCCATTTTGAAGCTATGAAATTACCATGTACGATACATTGATAAATATCATTTAAGGCACAGACAATCACTGCAAATGAATGCAAAACCATTAACTGATCGTATGATGCATTCTTACACATTAGTGTACTTATTTCGAACACAATTGTTGTGATTTTCTTTCCAGTAAATCTGTAAATTATCATATTCATAATGGTTTTGTTTGCTTGCTTGAATGGTTCTTTACGGTATTTTAGCACATAAAAGGCTATATATGACGGTCGACATTTTTTTGTGGTAGAGGCAGACTATCCAATTTTTCCTAGGTAAAACACCAGTACTGTATACTTCCCACTATGAATAGGAATCGACACTTTCAGTAACATTTAATGTTGATTTGCCGAAAGTGGATTTTGCTGCCAATATAATGCATAAGGTCAAATATTTCCGTAGGGAATGTTTTACTTAACTTAGCAATGACACGTGATTGACACCTGGTTCGCACGAGATATTAGTTTCTATTTGTATATATTGTTATACTAGGTAACTATGTAATGAATGCCTCCTTTATTTTGCAGCGGAGTATATCCGTAGGAAGCCTGTCGTCATCATTTCCTTCCCGTTTTTCTCAGATACCAACAGGTAAGTCAACACGTCCTTCCCGTTTCTCTCAGATACCCCCAGGTAAGCGACATGTCCTTTTCATTTTTCTCAGATACCCCAGGTAAGTCGACATGTCTTTCCCGTTTCTCTCAGATACCCCAGATAAGTCATAATTTCCTTCCCGTTTCTCTCAGATACCCTCGGGCTAGTTTTAAACGTTTGTTTTTTTGTTTTCTTGTTTGGTTGGTTGAATTGTGTTTAACGCCACTTGCAGCACATGTTTTCATGGTGGATGCAGACCACCTTTTTCCTGGGTAGAACCAGTACTGTATACCTCCCGCCAACCGTACGAATGGACACATTCTCACTTACAAGTCGAGTTCTCATTGGGATTCAAGCCCGCAGCGGTTAGATGCGAGAAGGTTTCAAAAGCGGCCTATTTACCATCTCGGCCACGGATGTGCTTAGTATTAGACGAAGTCGGACTTGTATTTGGCTCATTGAATAAATATAAAACTAGCATATATAATGCTAAATATCCAGGCTGGGGTCCATAGTTTTGTGCTTCTGTTATTGTCCCAAATAAAATCGCATGTTTGTGTTTAGCAAGATAAGTGGTCAAGATAAATTCATTTTACCAAGTAAATATATCTTCATGTTCATGCCTGAACATAGTTAAACTATTGAAAATACTACCAATGTGCTTATTAAGACTGTATTCTAAACTGACATGTTTCATGATTTCTGTGACTGTTATATATTATACAATTATGGACTTTTCAGCTGTTATACATGATGTGATATGCACCAAAAAAATCATTATTGACCGAGGCGATAGCCGAGGTCAATAATGATTTTTTGGTACATATCAACATCATGTATAACAGCTGAAAAGTCCATAACTGTTTTATTATATAACCCTCAATTTACAATTATATAAAACAGGTCAATATCAAAAAAACAATTATATAAAACAGGTCAATATCAAAAAAACAGGTCAATATCAAAAAAACAGGTCAATATCGCTAGATATTTTTTCTAAAAAATTACTTTTTAGCCAATGAAAACGCGTCTATTTATAGGTTATATAATAATATATAACTTACATACTTTTGAAATTCTGAACTGTATAGACGCTATATAAGCGGTTTTAAACAGCCACACCAAAACCCAAAACTGGAGCTTTGTTGTTTACCAACTCATAATTCACTTTACGCGTATTCAGTTACGTGTACTATAAGAACCCTTGAAAAATCCTATACTTTTAATCGGCACATATAACTTATTATATGACCTGAACACCTGGATAGGGTTTCGAATAACGATTTTGTAGTTTAATTGTGCCGTTATTTGGTGGGTTAGTTTCTTTAAATAACTAAGTGAGTAGAATATATAAACAATGCTTTCCTACCACGTGTCACCACGTGTTAATCACGGTCATCAAACAGCCGTTTGTATATACACGTCCTTTACTTTATCATTCTGAGTCTTAGTTTACCAATTTGGCACACACATACTTATGATATTCCATTATTAATGATAATTATCTGTAATTATGTTTCCCTTCCAGGTTCGTTTGGTGGACGACGAGGAGGACAGCGCGGAGGACAGCGCGGAGGCGGAGGACAGCGCGGAGGACAGCGCGGGGGAGTAAATACCCAGTTTGTGTCCCAGAGTTCCACAGTCCAGTCTCAACCCTCATTCGAACAGGGAGCATGGAACAACATCAATGGAGGATTTAACGAGAATGTTCAGTCACAACAAAAACAATCTCAGACGAGCCGAAGACAAGTGCATACACAGTCACCTAGTGCAGTTGATAGCCAACCTCCTCAACAGTTTGCAAAACCTCAGCAAGTTGCACAACCTCAGCAGATTCCACAACCTCAGCAAATTCCACAACCTCAGCCTCAGCAAATTCCACAACCTCAGCAAATTCCACAACCTCAGCAATTTGCACAGCCTCCGCAGCAATTCGCACAACCTCCTCAGCAACTCGCACAACCTCAGCAATTCGCACAACCACAACAAGTTGCACAGTCTCAGCAAGTTCCACAACCTCAACAATTTGTACAGCCTCAGCAAATTGCACAGCCTCCTCAGCAACTCGCACAACCTCATCAAGTTGCACAGCCTCAGCAATTTGCACAGCCTCAGCAAGGAATGATTCCCGGCGGTTTCGGAGCTATGGGTATGATGGGCATGATGCAACCTATGGGTATGAGGATGAATCCGATGATGGGCATGATGAATCCGATGATGGGCATGATGAACCCCATGATGGGAATGGGTGGTATGCCCATGAGCTACGACACCATGGAAGACATTTTCTTTGATCCCGATCGCCCAGATCCCGTCAAAATGGTTCCCGCACCCGGGGCTGTACATGCAGCTGCAATGGCTGCTAGCCATAATCCAGTTCCTGTTCATCAGCTTAGTCCCGCAGCACCAGTGGCAAGTTTACCTGTACAACCAGCTCTTGCTGTAGCAGGCGGTTCACAGATGGCGGCCGCCAGACCAGCGGACCCGTCTGCAATCGCCTCCGCGTTACAGGCGGCACTTAGCCGGGTTCAGCAGAAACACGGGCATACACAGGTTGTCGGATAAACTTGGATCTAAGAGAACCTAACCAATAATTTTTCTCGTACACAGAATTGACCAATCATCTTCCATTTCGAAGTGAAATGGGAAGTGACAAAATGGTGTCTGCGTTCTGTCCGTTTATCATATTTATGTTAAGTTATTAAGCGTTTGTCAATTATATTTATTCTTTATATTCAGTTACCTGACATTGTTTTTGTGGTAATAAAGAAAATTATATTAATAACTGACTCCAACTATTTTATTTAGGGGATGTTTAAATATATTTCAACATGTTCGATAATCAAGAAGTATTCACATTATCTAAGTATCAAGTTTCGAGATTCGAGTAGAGATAAGTGAGTTTCGAGTAGATAATGTAGAGTTTCGTGTTGAGAATATCGAGCGAGTTTTGAGTGGAGAAAATCGAGTTTCGAGTAGAGAATAACGAGTTTCGAGTAGAGAATAACGATTTTAGAGTAAACAGTATCGAGTCTCGGGTAGATAAAATGGAGTTGTCGAGTTTCGAGTTGAGTATATCGAGTTTCGACTGGAGAAAAAAGAGTTTCGGGTAGCCTACTCAGTAGACAATATCGAGTTCGAGTGAAGAATATCGACTCAGCTTCCGGTACCAACGCATAAGTAATCAGTATGAATGAGCAGAGTGCCAAAACAATAACTTAAAGTGTATACTGGCATTCCTTTACATTAAAAATCATGATGAAAAACAACACACTAATTAATACTGTCAACTCGAAACTCGAGTGTGCGGGTGAGTGGGCTGGGTGGGGGTGTAAATGTTTTGGGAGATTTTTTAAATGCACGACTGATTAATGGTAAACTCTTTTGCGATCACGGAATTGAGATAACATACGTTTTAAGCTCACCAAACATTTCATGTTGATTCCATTCCGTTCCGGAAAATACCGATACCTATAAGAGATTGGTATTTAACGCAACGGAACAGAAAAGTCACACTAAAACAACAAACAAACATGAAGTTAAAAGCATGTTAATATGAATATAATATAACACACACAATCATCAGCTATCCGGCAAATGGTTCCGTTCCGCGAAATACCAGTAGCCTTTTTACAGTGCTTCAATTCTCCCATCATGCGAAATACCAGTAGCCTTTTTACAGTGCTTCAATTCTCCCATCATGCGAAATACCAGTAGCCTTTTTACAGTGCTTCAATTCTCCCATCATGCGAAATACCAGTAGCCTTTTTACAGTGCTTCAATTCCCCCATCATCAGGTTTCACATTACAATTACTTTTGCCGTATGTTACTGTAAGCGTTTTCCAACATGATAGACAGCAAAACGTGTTGTTTAGACAGCAAAACGTGTTGTTTGTTAAATATCTTTAGTACATGTATAACCAAGACCAGTAATTTAAAAGAATAAAATGCATAAGTTGCGGGTTGTTTGTTTAGTATAGCCAAGACCAGTAATTTAAAAGAAAAAAATGCATCAGTTGCATTTTTTCTCGCTCATATTTATGCGACCACTACAACAAATACAAAAAGGCATACACTATCTAGCTGAATATGTGGTGCTTCGGTCAAAAACGTCTGAACGATGAATGAAACCTCGTATCAACCTGGGATTTTATGTATCATCTCTCTTTTTACACTGCAGATATGTGCTAAATCAAAGAAAATGCTATTTTCAAATTAAAAATGTGCCTAAAAGGTCCGTGAGCTTGAGGGGAGATAATAGAGGTGTGAGACCATCACCTTGTCCGACGTTATAATGATTCCAACTATTTTTTACCGTCTACTTTGGATTTTAAATGCCCGTATTTTTATTTTTTTTTCATTTCAAACACAACTCATTCAAAGTGTTGACATTCACGTATTTCACTGTTAAAATAGTAATGACTAGATGTTTGTTGTTCTTAGTTTTAATTTATAGGTAATTAAGTCAAATTTGGTAAAACCAATCAAATAGATAATTTGTAATATATAATTATGTTATTCGCATCATTTTTACAATGCTTTTTTCTACTCAAAACTAGATTTTCTCTACTCGAAACTCGATAATGTCTACTCGAAAGTCGATATTTTCAACTCGAAACTCGAGAAAGTCAACACTTAAGCTAAAATATCGATTATGCCATGTTGAGATTAGATTTTATTTTTCAACTGTATATTTTGTAAACAGATTCAATCGTCAACACGTCATAGTTCTTATCATAGAAACAACAATCTGGTTGTTTTAAAACACTCCAATTATTAAATAATACACTGAAAGGAAACAGAAACGCGACACGAGAATTTCCGCTATATATTGTATATACTGCACACTTAATTCCATATATTTTCCAAGAAAATCCCAAAATGTTTTGTAAAAAAAAAGTTGCAGTTAGAAAACGGACGCAACTGTGACGTAGTAGACGTTTTAATCACAGTACACGTTGTAACAAGAAATTCATAAATGCTGAAGTTCCTCTTTGAAAAATTGAGCCAGTTCAGTACTGTATTAAACGTAAAGAGTTTGAAAAATGTGTGCATCCTAAGTTTGCTCACATGCTTGTGCCAAACGCGTACTCTGTCAATAATGACACTTTGCATGAATACTATATTCTGTGTTACGTGTTGTTTTAGTCTTTTTTTCCGAAAGGAAAGATCTTACGTAGCCACGTACCATTCGATTAACAGCACCATATTGTACATACAATATATAGCGGAAATTCCCGTGTCGCGTTTCTTTTTCCTTTCAGTATATATATATACTCTGAGAAAAAAATGGACCAGAGTTGATAATTGATGTTAAACAAGGGAACAGGTGTCATAATGTTATAATTCATATACCACTGGGAAGATACATGTGTGTTACTTTGAAAGCCGAACACGCGTTATTAAACTCGATAATAAATTGACAGAGAACCCAACAGAACATATATTTTATTTCGATTTTTCATATTGTATTTCGTAATCAGAAAATAATGAACACAGTTTAATTAAACACATGACAGGCATGCACGCACGCACTTCGTACGCACGCACGCACGCACGCACGCACGCACACACTCTCTTGCAAAAATAACAAATAATATGAATTGTTGAAACCATGAAACAGACATAGTTACCGAGGACACACGTTACATATATGTACACAATTACGTGTAATTAAATGTGTTAAGTACAGTAAATGACAGAGAAATTGAATTGAATTGAGGTTATTGCGCAACAACACATGAAAGGTTATATATCGTAAAGGTCCTAGGGGTTAGGGTTAAATCGTGCAAAAGTTTTAATAATAAATGAGACACCATGCATATCGTAAGTTTGATATGCGTAGATCAATGGATAAAGACACTTTTAAACAACTTAAACCCGAAAACCGTTTTAATTGGAGCGAAACATGATGAAAGAAAATATCGCAAAAATACCCAAGGGTCCGTGTAAAAAGTACGCATTACAATCCCCATTGAGTATATCTGCCGCAATTACTCAGTTCTGCACGTTTTCAGTGACCCTTCATGATTTTCGATATCATTTCTCTGTCATTTTTGCTTCGTTTTAAACACGCTTTTGGATTTTAATGTATAAAATGTTTAACAATTCAGCGATATACGCATTTTAATAGCTGTATGTATATTCCTGTTTGCAACTGCAACTATAACTTTGGTCCATGTTATTTTGTTTACCGAGTATATATCAACTGAATATATTACCTTTTAGCCTTCATCGAACAGCATCCTATGACTGACCTGATTAACAGCTAAGTCTGTCTGTCTATCTGTCTATGTTCATGGTTGAATGAGAAGATGCAACCTAACATATGACATGGCCTTTTCTATAGAATAGTGCATGATATGGTAGCTGTCCTTATTTCAGAACACTTCGAGCCCAACCATAGGGTTTCGAGGTATTGTCACTCCATGACTTTTAGACAGATCCATACAGGAGTTGACTACTATAAGTACTCATTCTTTCCTCTAACTGGTGTCCAGTGGAACTCACTCCTACCTGATGTCGTGCTGCAGAAAGATCTTGACTCGTTCAAGCTGGCTGTCAGCCGCATCCACCACGTAAGACCTTAAGTGCATATGACTGTTTTTAACCCGGCTTTTATCTTCTTATGCTGTTTTTAACACCTTTAAACTGATTTCCCCTCAAAACTCTTATTTTTAACTTTTCTTGTTTGCTAGATTGACACGACGCGCAGCTGCCCAATTATGCCCGTGAGGCATGTGGCAAAATGTATAGATAGATAACGTTTCATTATACAGGTGTTTTTCGCTTATGTTATATGCCGAGTTTCGATATATGAGCTGACTCGATATTCAAACCCAGTTCAAAATTCAATGTCGATCTTCAATGTCGGAGCCAAAGGCTCCAGGGCTTATAGCCTATTTATTTGTGGAGTAATTTATACTCAGCTATTATCCTCATAACCATCACCATCATAACATTTTAATCAAAATCATTATTGTCGTCTTCATCATTATCATCATCATCATCATCATCATCATCATGAGCGGCAACAGAAGCAGAAACAATAGCAAATCTCATTTTAAGGGAATGGTATCTATAACAATCAAATCACGAGACATGTTAATATGGGGGGCATTAAATGGAACTAGTGTCCCTACTCAAAAATGCAGTAGCTTTATTCGGAAGCGTTCGAATAGAGCTCCCCAGGAGCTTTCGAACGAATGCTCCGGATAAAGCTCCCCAGGTAGCTCTATCCGAAAGGAGCTCTATACGGTCTAACATGATGGGAAATCGTGAGTTAATGGACGTAGAAACGGACAAATCAACCTCAGTTTGCTCAGTGCACAATGGATGATAAGTTTAATGCAATGTTTAATGAGCTGCAAATGATAAGAGTATGACAATCTGAGTGTAACCGAGGTATGTTGACTTTTCAAAATTTATATGCAAAACATGTGTGAAAAAGTGGGAGAAATTGTTAAAGTCACAAACAGAAACACAGATCTGCTAAAAACCTTAGCGTATAAGTCAATCGATTTGGAGGCTCGTTCGAGAAGATATAATCTCATTTTCTGGGATTTTGTAGAGAATCGAGATGAGAATTGCCACTTGTTGATTCGTGATATAATTGAAGACAGGCTTGATCTTGATGGCCATTCCATGTACATAGGCTCCGACAACAACATCCACGTAGACCAATCATAGTAAATTTCAGGGACTTTGGGGACACAGAAAAGGTAATGAGCAATGTGGAACCGCTACGACCTACAGCACGGCTTCCGCGAAAGACGTCCTTGTGAGACCAGTTAGTGCAACTCATGGAAGACCTTCTTCGGAGCTTAGCATCAGGTAATCAAATCGACTTGATACTCCTCGACCTTTGTAAGGCGTTTGATAAGGTAAATCACTTAAAATTACTATTCAAACTTCAACAACATGGGGTCAAGGGACCAACACTCCAGTGGATTAAAGTATTCCTTATAGGTAGGTCTCAGACGGACCTGGTGGAATGTGAAACCTCGTCCGAAGTCCCTGTTACTTCTGGTGTTTCGCAGGCTTCAGTACTTGGACCCATACTATTCCTTTTAAATATAAATGACCTTTCAGAGTCCCCTTATTCACAAGTCCGACTATTTGCAGACGACACAGCTGTAAACTTGACTATGGACAACCAAACATACAGTACTAGACTTCAAGACGACCTCGACACCCTACATAATTGGGAACGACAATGGGATATGCAATTTAATCCGAGTAAATGCCAGGTTATACACATCACGTCAAAGAAATACATGAAAAACAACTACACCCTCCATGGTCACACCATCGAATCACTTGAGCACTTGGGCATTGATATCTCATCAAACCTTAATTTTAACCATCACATTCAACGAGTCACATCAAACGCAAACAAAACCTTGGCTTTATTAAAAGATATATCCCGGTTAAACATCAGGGCATCCGTAAGGCAGCATACAAGACACTAGTTAGACCTCAGCTCGAGTATGCGTCCACAGTATTGAGTCCCCACAGACAAAATAACATCCATCAAACAGAAATGGTCCAACTCAGGGTCATCAGATGGACCACAGATAACTACTCCACATATGAAAGTGTTTCAGCCTTGCAGGAAAAACTTGGATGGCGTACCCTTGAGCAGAGGAGGGCTGATCAGCCTAACCCTTTTATACAAAATTGTTCATGGTTTAGTAGCAATTCCAATGCCCATATACGTTCAGCAGCCTGTGAGAACGACACGGCATAGACACTCACTGTCCTTAACCCAAATACACACTAATTTTAATTATTATAAATACTCATTCTTTCCACTGGCAGTTGTCCAGTGGAATAAACTAACAGCAAGCATTGTTATGGTGCCAACCCTGACTCAGTTCAAGGCGGCAGTGAGTTCTGTCCATCATGTTATGCCGTAGATGAACACTGTTTGTATCCAGCTTTTACTATCCACTCCCCTTAAATTAACACTATCATCTTTTTATCGTTCTCACTCTGAAACTGTCCTGTCTATCACACTCTTACTTTTATTCTCACTAATATGCACAGGCGCGCACCTCCACAGCTGCCTCGTAAGATTCTCACTAATATGCACAGGCGCGCACCTCCACAGCTTCCTCGTAAGATTCTCACTAATATGCACAGGCGCGCACCTCCACAGCTTCCTCGTAAGATTCTCACTAATATGCACAGGCGCGCACCTCCACAGCTTCCTCGTAAGATTCTCACTAATATGCACAGGCGCGCACCTCCACAGCTTCCGCGTAAGAGGGTAATGGAGTATATGAAGAAAGAAAGATTGAACTATTGGTGGTGGTCCATCTAATTATTCTATATACACCATTTATTATTATAATAAGACAAAAAAAAAGAGGTACTTTTTATTTGTGCTCAGTATAGATAGTGGTAAACACGTGGCCGTGTTATGACTTAGAGACTCCAACATGTGCAGACACCAATGTCGGGCAGTATAAAGGCTTGTAGCATGGTCACTGACATTCTCTTTGTATTTACACAGGTGTTTTTTACTTTTTGTTACACGGGTGTAAACGTTTAATTAAAAATAAAACCTGTCAGAATTAATGGTGTACTCTAACTCCCAGTTATTGGAACTTAGAGTATGGCAGACAGGTGAAATAGACATGCTACAAAACAAATAGAGTATGTTCTCATCTCGTTGGTTAATTTAAACTACGCCCATCTCGATCAAGCAACTCGATGAGACATTCTCTATCTATTACTCTGTCTATTTATCATCGAGACATTTGACATTTGAACGTCTTTGCTTCGGTTATTAGGAATAACTTATATGTCTGAAATGAAAGGAACTGCATGATTTACGCTGTAGTTTGTGACTACTGAAATAAACACATGCGGGTGGTTGAACATGAATTATAGGTTATGTCGAGCCCAACTCCCCCACATACACACCCCGCCCACCCTATACCCCTACGCCATCCGCCCCGTCCTAAGAGAGAACTGAATCTGAGACTCGTGTTTGGAGGATAGACTTGGGTAAACGGCATCGCAAGGTTTCCCTCCCCATTCGACAGACGAGACTACGGGAAATTTCTTGCCCAAAGACACACCGAAAAAACACGAAGGTGCCAGTGAGGTTTTTATTACATTATTTCCGAATTTAGAAAAGCGCTAGATTTCCTCTAGGCCACTGTGGCCTTAGCCTGGTTCTCTGGCCTCCCACAATGCTTTGCACAGGAGGCATTGTGAGAGGCCAGGGAACCAGGCTACTGTGGCCTCATAGATAACACACAATTTATAGTAAACCCTAATGGTGGCAAATTATTCGAATATATATCCAGTTAAAGTAGCTATCCCGCCATCAACAGACGTAACTATATATACAATATAAACGGCTTTAATCAGGCAACCCTCAAAACTAGAGCGTCGAATTAAGAGTTACCAACTCATATGTCATATTACGCATATTCAATCACCAGTAGTTTAAGAACCCGTGAAAAATGCTATTCTTTTAATCGTCACATATGCATTATTTTCTGACCTAAACACCAGGATATAATTTTGATAAACGAGTTTGTAGTGTAGTTTTGCCGCTATTTGACGCGATAGTTTCTTTAATGTTTGTTCCAGCGTTTCATTGTTTGTTTTTGACGCACACGTCTTTGCCGTTGATTCAACTAGTAGGACGCGTGGACTTCCTTATATGGTAAAATAGTGTGAATGCAAGGGATTGAATTCGATGAAAATAATATTAAAATCTTTAAACTTTATCAACATTCATCAGATCAAAAAGTAGTATTATGTTATAACTGTTATCATGTTTATCTCTTACAATAACTTTGTGAATGATACTAATTTCCGAACTGAGATTTCTTTAAACTTCACTGGGAGCTCAACTTGTCAAATGATAAAGTGTCAATTCTTACGGATGGCGAAAGGTGTACAGTACAGGTTCTACCCAGGAAAAAGGGCGTGGTCTGCCTCTACTACAAAACAATCGACCGTCATATATGGCCTAACATGTGCTAAAATGACGTAAACACTATTCAAACAGACACATTTATAGTTTGTTACTTATTTTGTACCACGACACATCTTTAGATTATGTTAGGTATTCCAAAATCACCAACTTGTTTGCTATTGTATTGGATTTCACCACCAAAATGTCAATATATATTAAAACTTTTTTCTTTTTACATTGGAACCCGAACCGCGCGTACACTGATTACCCCTAATGTGACAATCCGCTGTGGACCTGTCAATGGGTGCGTTCATGGTTAACCATCGGCTACCATCGGTCACCGCCGTTAGCCGTTGGTTCGCCGATAGTTAGAACTTTGGTAACCAATCTTCCCGCGACTCTACACCTGAGGAAGTGTCGGTGGCCTCGTCGGTACCATTGTTCCGCATATCGTTCACCAACGTGCACTTGCATGAAATACGATCAGTATTCGCCCAGTTGTTCCATAGGTGCCAGGTTGCTATCAAGAAACGCTCTGTAAAATAGTTTGATCAAAGACACAAGCTATCCGAAAAACTACGTGAGAAGTTCTGAAAAGCCTCCTCCAAAAAGTCGAAAATTTTGTCAACAAACTATATTACATACAAGGTATGACAGCTGCCATTTTAGCCGGGGCGGAAGTTCGTAATTTTCCCGTAATTCATAGACTGTTTACCCTCATATCTGGATTCGTAACTGTCATTGCCGGGAATCAGACTAACAATATAATTGAATAATGGTACCTACACAAATCAGCGTTACGTTGTAGAATCGGGTACCGATACGCAAATGAGTTGTTCAATAAACAAACACACGCCATTTTTGTTGTGATCATGAAAACGGAAAACGGATCCTGAAATGTATTTTATCTAAGGTAAGTGTTTTATAATCATGTTTGGCATCCTATTACATAGTGCAATGTATGATAGCAATGCAATGTGTTCGGGAATCAGTGTTTTATTTATGTGGTTTACATGGGCGGTGGTGCAACTTGGCGCCAAGTTGTTCATGTGTTGGTCCAATGCAATCATTCATATACTTCTTCCGGATTAAGGTTATTTAAACTGGCGAAATCAATATGGCTGCCAAAATATCCACTATTTCAGTTTTTGTTAAATTTGAAGTGTTTCAACATGTTTTTAAACTGGGTCATTGCCAAACTAGTACATGGCATTGCTATGTCATTTTTGACAGTGACAAATGCAAAAAGTAACACTTTAAAGTAGAAAAGTAAGAAGAGAATAGCAAGGCCAAATATAGGTATATTTCTGCATGAAAATGAGACAAACGAAGGAGTAAATTGACGACTTAGTTTGAAAAAAATCTTAATATAAACACCGAGCGGGTCAAAGACTATTTTTTTGCGTGTAAAACAGTGCACCAAGAAAATTGTTAAAAAAACTCACGTGGTCAGTGCCTGCTATCCACGGAAAAAATCATGGCGGCGATGAAAAAATGACAGAAAAACGTATAATTTGAAGGCCTGTATGTAATGAACGGATAGGAGATCAAAGTTCAAACTTGTGGAATTTCATTGTGGCACATGTTAACTTTAGCAACATACCTTTTGATCATCGTTAAATCAGTGAAAACATCTTCAAAATAATGTTTTTTCTATTGTTTTCCTGTCTTGAACATAAATTCTCAAAATGACCGAAGGACATCCTATATATATTCGTACGCCAACACCTTCCAACCATTGAAACGTCGGTTAAAGTTGAAAGTTTAAACATTATTTTCATTTTAATATAATTTTAAGGGAATATGTTTAACTTTGCAATGGATTATTATGTTATTGCAACTTGTATCACTCATTTTTTTTATATGATGTGGAACTATTTTTTGTCTTAATATTTTTCTGTGTTTTGTTTTCATTATTATCTCCCTTCAGGATTGACCTTCACCTGCTTGGACCCGGCTTCATGTAGAAGCTCTTTAGTGCGCTGTGTTGCTCATCAAACGAAGCCTGGACACAATTTCGGAAAAAGTATGGCGTTCCAGTTTTGTCTCGATTTTAAAGTTCAGCGTAGATAATTCTGTTTTGGTAAGTGTTGTTGTTATTTCTGGTATAGTTTTATTACAGTCAGATTTAGCGATTCATATGTTTTCAAATTGCTGATCTGATCATTGCGTGTTTTAGACCGATTGCATGATATTGTACATTCAGTATTTGTACACATGATGCAACGGTTTTTTGTTTACATAATTGTATGTGTGGTAAAAGTGGGAAAAACGTGCACAATAAAATTAATTATAATTGTGAAATATGCTTGTGATTCTCATGAAAAAAATCTCCACCCCCACATCAAAAGAAATGTATTTCATTTTTAACATTTTTATTTTGTTGTTTTCAAGTGTACTGTAATGTTTATTTTTCTGTTTGAATTGTTATTAAAAGATAGTTATCATGGACATGGTTATAGTAATAAAAGAAATTAATATCTATAAAAAAACAAATAATGATGGGTAATTCACATGATTTTCATGGCATGTGGTTTTACCATGTGCTTCACAGTCAGGACTTACACAGTTGTTTTGAGATAAAAAGTGAAAAACAAACATGGGATCGAACAAAAATAAACGCCGGTCATCCAAATTTGGACTAAGAGGAGGTGCATTTAGTAAAGTTTTAATACAGAGGAAAGTTAAAAAGAATAAGAAAATTAGTGAAATGCTGCGTAAAATGAAAACTGCCAAACCTTATCAAATCAAAAAAAGTGAGAATTTCAAAATGGTTCTTGGAAAATTAAGTGTGAAGAAAGCAACTAAATTTCAGTGCTTAAGAAATAGAAATAACAGACTTATAATAAGGCAAAATATCCCTGTTCTAGATGGATATAGAATAGTGAATTTGGAAAATTTGAAAACTTCAATAATGGAAATTACCTCGCATTGTGCTGTGTGCAAAAATGTCATTGAAATTGTCGGCACTGGAGGTGAAAGCATAACTCTACAGAGTGAGAAAAGAGATGGATTTTCCAGTATTCTTTCAGCCACATGCAAAGGATGTAATCAGGTATTTAACATTGATAATAGCTCCGATGTAGAAACTGTTGGTGGTGTGCAAAAGGACATAAATGTTCGGGCTGTATGGGGTAGCATGGTAACAGGTGGGGGCTGCTCATCATTAAATGAACTAATGGGAACACTTGGCATCCCTGGAATAACTGAGAAGAAATACACTGCACTGGAGAATGAAATTGGTGAGTGGTGGAAAAAAGAAATGGAGAAGGATATGATACAGGCTGGAATTGAGGAAAAGGAACATGCTATTGCCACTGATAGTTACTTTGAAGGAGTTCCGTCTGTGACAATAATATGCGACGGTGGTTGGTGCAAGCGAAGCCATAAACATACATATAATGCGATGGCTGGTGTAGGGGTTATTTTTGGAGCCTACTCTAAAAAACTTCTTCATATTGGTATCCGAAATAAACTGTGTTACATTTGCAGCAGAGCTGAGACACAAAGTGTTGATCCTCCTGAGCACCAGTGCTTTAAAAACTGGGACCTCAGCTCCCAGTCAATGGAAAGCGATATACTTTTGGAGGGGTTTTTACAGTGTGAAAAGGTACATGGTGTCCGCTATATGAAAATGATAGCCGATGGTGATAGTAGTGTTTATGCGACAGTCACACAGCAGGTGCCAGTATGGGGGCCTTACATAAAGAAGTTAGAATGTGCCAATCATTCTTGCAAATGTCTAAGAACTAATTTAGAAAAACTTGTAGTTGAAAAGCCTCAGTATAAGGGAAAGGGAAAAATGACATTAGGAAATAGGGTTCGAATAGTTATGGGTGTGCGAGCTGCAATTACGATGAGGAGCAAAGAAGAAGACAGAAGCATTACAAAAGTTACGTCAGGATATTAAAAACTGTGGCAAACACGTTTTAGGTATTCATGACCAGTGTTCCACTGATTTTAGGCAAACATAAAAGTGAACTTTCTTCAAAAAACACAAGTACTGATCGTGAAGATAATGTAGATGAAGAAAGTGACATAATAAATGACCAGTGTAGCATCTGGAAGGATGTGTTAAAAGAGCCAAGTGAAGTAGAAATTGATGATTTACGAAATGGTGACATATTGTGTAGAAACGTGGATGAAGAGCTATTGACAGATTTGTTCTTTTTATTAAATAGAATGGCAGATAAAGCAGATCGCCTTTTAGGGAATTTCACGTCTAATTTGGCAGAATCCTGGATGCACATCAGATGCAAATTTGATGGAGGGAAAATGACCAATAAATGTTTTAAGGGATCGTTCTATGCCCGCTGCTATGGCAGCGCACTAAGGTCAGCCGAAGGGCCAGCTTGGTCTCCAGTTGTGTACGGGAAGGTAACCGGCAAGAGGCCCGATTCGGTTTTTATAAATACTTATAGGACAAGAGCCAGTAAATATCATGCCTCAAAGAAAGCTCAACAAAAGCCTGCAAACAGACTTAAAAGACTGAAAAGGAAATTAGCAACAACAAAAACAGGTAAAAGTAAAAAAGCAAAGGCAGATTATGGGGAGCATGTTTTAGTAGACACCCAAGATGTAAGTACTTCAGAATTGGAACGTAAATGCACTGAATTCTACCAAGAACAGGTACTTGTGGATAAAACAGCCATATTACACATAGAAAAAAGCACAACCTCTCAATCTGAAAGCTCTGAATGGAAACTGGAAAGAAGGAAAAGACTAACAAGCTCAAATTTTGGTGAAGTTATGTCGAGAAATGTAAACAACAACGGCCATGCATTAACTAAACGCCTCCTATATACAACTTTTAAAGGTAATAAGTTCACAATGAAAGGACTCAGTGAAGAAAAAAATGCACGAATGGAATATGTGAATTTAAAAAACAAGAATGAAAAGATTGTAAAAGACATTAAATTGACTGGTCTTGTAATTGATGAAACCAACCCATTTTTAGCAGCTTCATCAGATGGAATTGTACAGTTGAATGATGGCAGTGAAGGATTGATTGAAATAAAGAATTTGCTTCAAACTAAAGTTACGATGATAACAGAGGCAGCCTTAAATGACAACCAATTCTGTTTGAAAATGTGCAAGAATGAATTAGTCCTGAAAAAAACCCACAAGTTCATGTACCAAATTCAAGGACAGCTAAATATACTTAACATGAATTGGTGTGATCTTGTAATACGAAGAACTAATCCATATGACATCGTTATTCTAAGAGTGCATCGCGATGCCAATTTATGGACATATAGCATGGTTCCAAAGCTAAAGGCGTTTTACTTTTCCCATATCCTTCCTGAGTTGTCTGTTCCGAGATACAACACAATCACTGGAATCAGAAAACCAGCAATACCCTGGGTAGGTATTTTGGGTTGAATGTACAGAAGGAGCAGTTACTGCTAATTAGCAATATTTACATCGTATATCACTAAAGTTCAGTAAAAATACACAGATTCATGTATTAACGCATACACTGGATACAATTTCGACAGAATTAATGCTGTATATTAAAATTAACAGATTTATATGCAGGAACAAAATCGCTGTTATGCACTTTTTGCACTTATTTGACCCGGCCAGGGCACTAGTCAGCTTTTGGGGGCCTGGGGACAGGGCCCTGAGGAAGGGGAATTTTTAGATGTTTTCATATCAAAGGGGAATTTCTAAGAAACACAAATTAGTGTGTGTTGTTTTTATTATTTAAGTGGCACGAAGAATGTACCATTCCAAATTACAAAAAGTATGCTGTTTTCCTATAGTGGAGTTTTAAATGTTTTTTTTTTTTTTTTTAGAGGGTAAAATATATACAGGAAAAGGGGAAAATATATACTTTTAGTTTTCGGCCCCAAAAAAGGTCAAACGAGGGCCCTGACCCCCAACACATAATAGTGAGGGGATGTAATTGTATATATAGCATTAGCCATGTCCGCCTGAGTGTCTTTCCATTACGAAACGTTTCTGTCTATGTCTCCTCCCACATTTTTCAACCGAGTTTTTGAAAACTTTACAGAATGCTTTAATAGCTACGATGTGAACATGTCCATATGGATCGTGTATTGCCAATGTTTTGTCGTAAAATGTTATGTTTTCCGCTTGTTCATGTTTTGTGGGAATTTCGGATTTTGGCATCCATGGCATCAGTGTGCCATGGACACATTTCGAGCGTTTTTGTGTCATCTTTTCGGGGGGGGGGGGGGGGGGGGAAAGCAGTACATACGGATCACATTCTCGTCCGTCCGTCAGCCTGTCCATTAGACCGTCCGTCACGAAAACTTAACGTTGGCTACAACTTTCTCATTCCTTGATATTTCTTCATGAAACTTTCAATACAATTATACCCATCATGAGAACTTCAACATGACCATATTAAAATATAAAGGTGAAGGTCATTAGGCCAAACAAAATAATATGTGTGGCTCAGGTAAACCGACCAGCCCTATTTATTTACCGCCGAATCGCCGACCCTATTTATTTTTTTCGGGTTGAGAACGAATTTTCGTTGGTACGTTCGGTAAAGAGTACGAAACACCGCGAGTACGAAACACCGCATAATACAACATGGTGGCGACCGTGTTCGCGTTTACTTTCGAAAGATGTATTCACGGCCCGGAAAAAAAAATGATGAAGGCAGTCGTAAACCAAGCTACATTGATCAATATATTTCAAGAAAATCACCACGATTCTGGCTTAAAAACCAGTTCATTTCAGTGTTTCGTCTATAAGAATATGGGAGATGGAAGTCCCTTCGAGGTATTTTTTAAACATGTGACACGATCATGAACATATTTAAATAAAAGTGAAGGCGTTTTCTTTCAACTATGTACGTTATTAAGGGTGAAATATTATAATAAAGTTTAATAGTTTAAATATCAATGTTCTCCAGAAGTGGATGGGACACCGTTCACTTATATACCGAGTGCAGACTTTGCATCTTTAGATGATGATTTCTAAGGTTTAAAGTCCCTCTACCATATGAGCCCCCGGGAAGAATCCCCCGTTGGCTCGGCATTATGTCTGGACTATTGCGTGAGTGATTGTGTGTAGTGCTATGTATCTATCTACAGTCTACTTGAAGCAGATATAGTGCTGCCACACTGGAATACCACGCCGTAGTTCGTGATACCCCACTTTTGCATCTTTGCAACCCTCTTGTCAATTTCTTTTTAATATATTTCACTTTCAAAAAGGACTTAAAAACAGATATGTGCATTTTTATTTTAGTCAAATGAATTTATTTTGGTCTGACATGCTACATTTTTTTAAAATATTGTCCTGGTTGTATAAAGAGCCAATAACCAAACAAACATATTAAGCAAAGTATTACAAAAGTATTAAAACACTGTGTTTGACCTATTTTTGGAACGTGTCGAGAGAAAAAAATAAAAAAATAAAATCAAATCCCTACCTACCTACCCTATTTTTTTTCCCAATGTTACCTGAACCACACATATTATTTTGTCTGGCCTTATATGGGTTAAATAGTAACTTTTTTTTTCACGAAAAACTTACACCAGTTTGTCAAGGTCATTTATCTCGGTTTAAAACACCTTGTTATACTGACAAAGCGCTGACCGGCGACACGTATTCCACTGAACACCCATCTAGTTTAAATGTTATTCTTACTTTCCATTAAGGCCTAAAAAAAAATATGTCTGTTTCTGGTTTCACCCTGTCAAAAAGTTAGGGTAGGTAGGTAGGAAAAAGTGTTTTTTTTATATATTTTTTTTATATATGCGTGTACTGAAAAGAAAAAGAAACGCAGGGTGCGTATTTCTGCTATATATTGCATATACTGCACACTTAATTCCATATATATTCCAAGGAAATCCCAAGATGTTTTGTAAAAAAAAAGAAGTGCAGTTAGTTAGAGAAAGGACACAACTGTGATGTTGTAGATGTTTTAATCACAGTACACGTAACAAGAAATTCATAAATGCTGAAGTTTTGTCTTTGAAAAATCGAGCCAGTTCAGTACTGTATTTAATGTTAAGTGACTGCAACATTTAAAGCCTAAGTTTGCTCACCTGCTTGAGCCAAATGCGCATTTCTGAAGTTTCTTTTTCCTTTCAGTATAGTTCGCATATATTATGCCATTTTTGTACTAAGGCAACTTCTTGATAACCTTTGCAAACAGTTTGGATCCAGATTAGATGCTTAACAACTGTGGCTAATAAAATTATCATTTGAATAAAAATATTTCTTGTTTGTAATTTTTTTTTCTTTTTTTTTTTCCGTCTCGCTAAAAATATTTAGGGTCGGCGGTGAAAAAGTAGGGTCGGTCGGGAAACCGGAAACACACATAATTTTGTTTTAGGCCTAACTTCTATACAAATGAACACTATTAGTGTATTATTAAATTCTATTTCTTCAGTTCACTACAAGAAACTGGCAGTCACAAGAGAATACAACAAGCAGGAGCAAGAGCTCTGGACAACCATCAACAAAATCGAAATATGGAAAACAGGTATACATTTATGTAATACATGTATTGGTATTTATACACCCGCATTCACAAAGTGAGGGCTATATAGAAATCACGTTGTCCGTAACATGCTGTCAAGTCGCGTGAACATTTTTATTACAAATGTTTAGGTGGAATTACTACTTTATGTATAGAATGTTACACATTTGTCTGTGTAATGTTCATAACTACAATGTGAAAATGTGGTTAAACACTGTCATTTTGCTGCAGCATAATACATGTACATGTACAATGATTAGTCTGATTTCATAATAGCCTGTACCAACATGTTAAGTATGTATTACCCATTAACAAAAATTCTGTTAAAATATTGTATTTCATGTGGTACTTCGTTTCATGGATAGTACACATACATGTACATGTATATCATTTGCATAAAGTTTGTTTTCCGTCACAACATTACAATAAACTTAACTATCATGGAAATTTACTACGAAAGAACATTGATATTACCCATTTTATGAAACAATCCTTTTCTTGGACGCAACATCTTTTTTCACACTAACTGGAAAACGTGCACACTTCAGACATTCAATATTATGTGGTGTCATATAATGTTCTGGCATGCAATGACAGCAATGTGTATTTCGTAATATAAATGTATCACTTAATCGTGCTGCAAACAAGAGATGTGATATGATAAATGAACTTTTCAATTATTTATAACATCAGTACTTTGTAAATTAAAGGCAGTATTGAAGAAACCAGATAACACCTCCAAACACAGGGAGCCGTCTGACAGTCAGGCAAAATCTGATAGAACACAAGCTGCAAGTAGCGACAACAATGTACCGGGCACATCATCCGATTCAAATGTGACAAACAGGTAACTATTCATATATGTACTATTGTAGATTAATTACTGTGTGTATAGATATTCACTGCAGTATTTTTTTAATTAGAAATAAAAACCTTGGTCATTTTAACGCTTGCTTTATTGATGTAATGTTTGATTATGCACATGTATTCTCACAGAAATGATTAAATTGCAGAAGAAGAAGACCACTCAAAGTAAAATTTGTGGGGCGCAGAATCAACCACAATTGGGAAGATGGCAATGGCACTGAGCACTGGTACCAAGGAACAGTGACTTCAGTTGTGTCTGGTACAGATGGTGGCCCCAAGGCGGTATATCAAGTGTATTATGACTATGATGACCAGTGCTATGATGTCGACAATTTACTAACCGACTACATTGATGGTTCTTTAAAGTTTGCAGACGTATAGGTATGTGTTGATTTCTGTTCTACATCTATGATTCTATTTTTTAGAACGACGGACATATAACATAACATAACTGACATACATATCGAGTTTTATTGCATTTTGCCTGCCGCTTGAACAAGCGAAACAGACATAAACCATGGGAATTGGATCATAGTTATTATCGATTACACTTATGGTTATTCAGTGCATCAATCAGTAGTAACAGACATACTTTCTCACAAACTTGTATTTATAAATTAGTAACTGCCCTATAAGGCCTATATTAAAGATAATACATTTCACATCCATATTATACTGTTAATAATTTATCATGAAATTCAACTGTGTAGATTAGGTTATTGAAAAATATATAATAAGTTTTTATCAAACATTACAGATCTCTGCATCACTGGTATTAAAAACCGTCCTTCATCACAAAGTCACCAGCTCCCATCAACCAGCAGTGGTGGATTAACTCGGCAGGATTCATCTTCCATAGTATGTAAGCAAGTTCGAAAACCAGCCAGATCGGACCAGTAACAGCGGGTTATGGTATTTTAACTTGCGAGTAACTCGCAGGCCAATCAGGGTTTACTATGTCTGGCTGCTGATCAGTTATTTTCCCCAAAACACCCGTTTGTCACATAAATGGAATGGTCTTAATTCAAAGAAAGAACAGTCCATTATATATATGTAGCGGGTTAAGGGTTAAATGTCGAAATACGATTGGGTTATGGTATTTTAACTTGTCCCAAAATTGTTTCTATATTTTAAATATGACATGTAATATGTTAAACGGTAGGTGACATGACAGTCGCTAACTGTACATAATACATACAAAAATGAGAACAATAGTCCCAGTAGAAACAACGGCACCCAAACGCAATAGCACCGTAGGCCTGCACTGTAAATGTAAGACCAATAAATTCGTTCAAAATACCATGATTAACATAAAAAAAAAGTACCTGAAGCAAAAAGGTAATAATGAAAATACATAACTGATTTTGTGTGTGTGTGTTATTAGCTCTACTGGCCAAGTGCCAGCAGAACTTATATGGGATGGTGTGGTGTCCGTCGTCCGTCGTCTGTTAACTTTTGTCTCGTCAAGACGATAGGGCCTTAATTTTTCATCCGATTTTTACCAAACTTCAACAGGTTGTTAATATCAATGAAAGCTCGGACAAGTTCCAAATCCAGCCAGATCGGACCAGTAACAGCGGAGTTATGGCCCTTGATTTTTTTAAAAATGCAATATTTTGCATCGTTAAGGCGATGGCGCTTTCATTTTTCATCCTATCTTTACCAAACGTTACCACATTGTTAATATCAATGAAAGCTTGGACAAGTTCGAAACCAGCCAGATCGGACCAGTAACAGCGGAGTTATGGCCCTTGATTTAGTTAAAAATGCTATATTTTGCCTTGTTAAGACGATAGGGCCTTCATTTTTCATCCTACCTTTACCAAACTTTATCACATTGCTAATGTTGTTGAAAGCTCGAACAAGTTCGAAAACCAGCCATATCCGACCAGTAACAGCGGAGTTATGGCCCTTGATTTATTTAAAAATGCTGTATTTTGCCTCGTTAGGACGATAGGGGCTTCATTGTTCATCTGATCTTTACCAAACTTTATCAGATTGTTAATATCAATGAAAGCTCGAACAATTTTGAAAACCATTCATATCGGACCAGTAACAGCGGAGTTATGGCCCTTGATTTAATTCAAAATGCTATATGTTGCCTCGTTAAGACGATAGGGCCTTCATTTTTCATCCGGTCTTTACCAATGTTTACCAGATTCTTTAGTTATGGCCCTTGATTTAGTCAAAAAGCTGTTTTTTGCCCGAAACTTTCAAAAAAATGTAAATGGTAGTCACTTGCTTCATTGATGTTATAAGAGCCATGTTAGCCAGTAGAGCGTCCACAGGCCCTCTTGGGCCTCTTTTTCGATTCACTGTCATATTGTCATGTATAATTTCTATAATTTTATAAAGCTACGAAATGGAAGATATAATACATCATAGCAGTTCCATTAGGTCATTAACTATTGGCTGATCTTGGTCTAGAGACACACTCACACATACTAGTATACTGTTTTAAATATATTATTGTATAAAAAAGGAATGACAGTGTATTATCTAATTTAGTTTTTATGCCCCCGAAGGTTGGCAGGGTGGCATATAGTAGTCGCACTGTCTGTCCGTTTGCGTGTACAATCGTGTCCGCTTCATAACTCTGACAATAATGGACGGATTTTCAAATAACTTCGCACAATTGCTCACCACAACAAGACGACGTGTCGCGCACAAAATCCAGGTCCGTGGCTCCAAGGTCACACTTAGAGATCAAAGTTCAAAATCCGCTCGTCTATACAATCGTCTCCGCTTCATAACTACGACAATAATCAACGGATTTTCAAATGACTTCGCACAATTGCTCACCACAACAAGATGTCGTGTTGCGATTTTTTTTTTTATTATTTTTTTTTTTTTTTAAATATTTTTCTTTCTTTTTTTAATTTTATTTTATTTGATTTTTATTGTTTGTTTGATTATTTTTTTTAAATATATCTGTTGGATTCATATTGCTCCAAGGTCAAGGTCACACTTACAGGTCAGTTCGGGGGCATTTGTCACTTACTGTGACATTTCTTGTTTGTGTTTCTTTTAATAAATACTGAAAAGTAATTTTTTTCTTTACATTATTATTAGGCTTATTAATTTCTGTGCATAAACACGTGGCATAGTTGCATTTTTTTTCAGTAAAATATATATGGTGTTAAAAATGAGGTGAGAGCTTATGTTTTCGCTTCTGCCACATAGGGAATTTACCCTGTAGTATGATGTCAGAAACACTATTAAACAGAAGTTGTGTATCCAAAATTAGTACCGTAGTTCAATTAATATCAATTTAGAGTTGATCAAGGAAATACTCCATATTCTTGAAAGACAGCAGAATTTTCTTCAATTATAGCGATGGTGCATTAAGGGGATTCTTAATTAGTACCATTTATTACAAAAATCTAAAATATACTATGTCATAAATACTGCTATTACTTTTTATTGAGAGCTATTTATTACTTTCAAGGAACATGATTTTTTTTTTAAATCTTTATCCACTTAACTTTACAAATGTCTTGGCCATTGCTTGGTCAGCTGATTTTGATGACGCTTTATCAAAACGCTTCATCAAAACTATGAATAGTCAGTTCATTTACGTATAATTTATGTTTCGGTGTTTTTTAAGTTGACTGTTTATGTGATTCATCTACATTTTCAATAGTTTTGTTAAAAAAACATGTTGGTTTATTTCTCAGACCATTTCAATGAAACTTCAATCAGCCAATGTCCATCCAACAGGGGTAGCGTGCACGTCGCGATGGATGCGCAAGTTGTCATTATTACACATATAGATAATAGTGACAACTTGGCGGATGACCCCTGGTACGCTAACCATTTCTTGTATAATTCAGAAATATTTCAGGATTTCATGTGCTGTCATTGACAAGAAACTGAAAGATAGGTAAGTGATTTAACAATACTAATAACAACAACAATATAGAATAATTATTAAGAGTAAAATGCGACCCGATATCGTGTAAGTATTAATTTTAAGACTAAGAGCTCTGCTCGGTCTTAGGCTGTGCCTAAAATTCATATTAGATGTTTTATTGACAGTATATGTACATATTTTAATGTACCAAAAATGTTGAATGGTCTGTTAAAGTTGACAAACATGCTTATATTACACTTTAATAGTCATAACATATTCTTACACTGATCAATTTCAATTACATATCCCAGTGCATTCATGTAATTGCTGGTTACATGTTGTGGTTATGCATTGTTGTGTTGTGTCTAATTATCACTAATTTAGTAACATCCAGTCACAAGTATGTGAAACTGAAATCCCAAACACAGTCTCAAAATGTACAATAGCAATCAAACTACGCAATCCAAGTGTAGGTCAGTAGTAGTATTAAAAATTATTTTAATTATATAATAGTTTTTCTTTCATATCAGTTATTCACATTGTGCTAAAACCAAAGGGGACTTTATTGTACACCATACATGTTTCATATGTGTATAAGGAACTATTTTTTGAAATGGCATGATATGTATATTTTTGACATTTTTTCAATGTGGTTTGTTATTTATTTGGTCATTTGTGAAGTTAATGTCTGGCAATTGGAAAATATAATTCTTGTACTGTCTAAATGCATAAATGCACTATATAAAGAACTATTTCTTTTTAGATAATCGTTGCCCTTTGTATGTGTTTGACTGCACCAAAGAAGTGAAAATTAAAGTAAGTGTAACTAAGTCATTAATTTATGTTTTGTATATCTGAATTGGCAAAATCTACTGTATGTACACAATGTATCATACAGTTACCAAGCTCACATCCAAAATTGTGTCTTTCATGTTAAACTGAAATTTCGGTACCCCACCTACATTTTTACAAATATGCTTGGCCATAAACCCTTAATATAGGTAACCTTTGCCAAAACGTAGCTTCCTTTAAAAAAATAATTCTAACAGTTTAAAACTGATTTAAATTCTTTTCTTCCAATACTTTAATATTTAGTTTCAGTTAACTTTTTCATGTATATGGGTTGGAATTTCTACCTTACATTATACTTTAATAACTCGATTATTTATGTAGTGCTTATTTACTTTTTTGAAATAACTATCATTTAACAATTTAACACCTAACAATACACACAATGGTGACAAGACAGTGACGGTACACCATACCTTATTACAGGACCTACTTATCATGCTTATCATGCTTATCTCACCTGATAACATGTACATGTGTTTACCTGTGTAATTATTGCATTTGATACATGGGGATTATATAGTCTTTTAGAAATTTAGACTTTCTGTGTACATGTGGCAGTAAATACACAATATTTACATAGTCTTCGCCCTACATGGAACTTTAATGAACACTTTCAGCGATTTCTTTTTTTAATTTGCGTAAACTGAAAACGGACTTGCTCGCATAAAAATTTCCTATTTTCAAGGTCAGTGTACAACAAATTCTAAATGTTTTTTTTTTCATTCTAAATCCAATGCTATAATATGAAAACATTCATATTTATGGTTTTATATAACTAAAGATAGTATTTCAACCCTTTAATACCTGTAACAACATTCGAGTTTTCAGGGTCATTCTTTTCATTTTTACATGGAAGCCATGTTGGATATACCTTAAGGGTAGAAATCCTGACGGAATTTCTAGTACCCTGTGTTAAGGTACTTCATTAATTTGAATTACTGATATCCAACCTGTGAAACTGTAAAACATTTTGATGCAATATGCATTTTAAGTACAAGTTACGGCATTAAATCAAGTATTTTCATTATTTATCCCATATATAGCATATACAGGGAAAGAAATCTATAGAAGAAATGCAATAGTTTAGTAATTATTTCAAATTGAAAAACTGCCATTTTTCTGCATCCGTACTGTATTATTCACATAAGCAAATTAAATATTATCAATAACAATGTAATCTTCAAAGTCTTTTCTAGGGCAGCTGAAAATCTGTTTTTTAAATTTGTAAACCAATCACTTAAATCTTTACAGAATTGTACATGAACACATTCTCAAAATCAATTTTCAATGACCACATTTTAATACACAAAGTATAGAGGTTCCTGAAGGTTTACATTATCATGACATTATAATAAGGTAAGATAGCCTAGCTAATTGCAATGTATGCATGGCCAAGTGCACTACTATTGATTGAATACACACATCTGTTTACCTACCTGGCACCTCATTTTCAAGCATGATCTAAGCATGCTAAGTAATACATGTACATTTATAATACGATCTCTATATTGCTGGGAGACACCTCTGTGTTTGGTAAAATTTGAGCCAAAATGAAATCCATTTCAAAATTTTGGATTTCAACTGCCCTTGATAAGACTGAGATGATTATATGGATGTTATTTGTTTTTAGTTTAAGGCTGTGGATATTTCTAGGTGGATGCACAGAAAATGGAAGATTGCACATAAAAGATTACACGTTTAGAACACTGTTTTTATTCTTCATTGGCTCTTATATATGTTTTATATAATGGAAATCTATTTGTTAGGTTACTATAAATGTCATAAAATCAGCCAAAATTAATTAATTTGAACCCCCAGTCGGTGGTGGGGTGATAAGAATCAACCGACTGCTCGTTACTTACTAGAGGGGTAGGGCTCCCACCCCACGCCCCCACCGAAAAATAAACCACCTGTAGACCGTAGGTGGCGACCCGTGTCGTTGGAGAAGGGAATCCTGGTGGTTGAGTGGCGTGTGGATCTGGTAGTTATCTCCACGTTGCAACACACCACTTTGGTTCGGATTTCAACTATTCTAGTGCTTCTCCATCTAAGGAGCACCAGGAGCGACCAAAGGTGTCTAACGGCCCTATTGAGTTGCATATCAAATTTGAGCAGCTCATGGACATTTAAGAGCCAGCAGCTGCACTGCCACTTCCATCCTCTCATGAAAAGTTAGTCGAGGTGCCACTTCAGCTGACTTTTTCCAGGGATGAGGATTCATCAGTGAAGATGTCACTGCTTGAGTCTCCTAAGACCTCTCCTAAATCAAAGGTCAAACATAAAAATAAAATTAAAAATCGCCTTAGCGCTAAATAATGGGTAAAACTAATAAGATTATTCAATGGAATTGTCGAGGTTTGAAACCAAATTATGATGAAATCAGCTTAATTTTAAATGAACACAACCTTATTGCCTTTTGTCTTCAAGAAACATTATTGAAGACAATTGATAAGGTATCTTTTAAACAATACTCGCTATACAATCATATTTGTGATACCGGGGACAAGGCGACTGGTGGAGTTTCGATAATCGTTAATCGAAACATTCCTCACAGGCCTGTTGCACTGAAAACAAATTTGCAAGCTATTGCGGTCAGTGTTACGATGCTCAGAGTTATAACAATATGTTCCTTATATTTACCACCTAGTTCTTCACTAGACCATAACGATCTAATTCACCTAGTTGCACAATTGCCATCACCTTTTATACTCTTGAGTGATTTTAATGCATACAACTACATCTGGGGTTGTAAAGATATACACGATAAAGGCAAGAAAATTGAGGATTTCTTAGACAAAAACAATTTGTATATGTCTTTTTAATGATAAGTCACATACTTATTTACATCCTGCTACAGGCTCTCATTTCCATTGATTTAACAATATGCTATTCAACGCTTTTGATGGATTTTCGTGGAGTGGTGGAGACGACCTCTGTGGAAGTGATCATTTCCCCATATTTCTTGAAAATAGCGGACCTCCACTTCTCGAAAAAACGCAACGATGGAAACTTCGCAATGCTGATTGGACTACGTTTCAATCTCTTCGCGAGGAACAATTAAAGCCTTCCGTTTTCGAGGATGTCGAAGACGCAACTACTATTTTTACCAAAACTCTTCATGTTGTAGCTGATCAAACTATTCCAAAAACTCGGCAAATCTAAAACGCCCTCATAAACCATGGTACGACGATGACTGCAAAAAGGCAGTCAGCGATCGTAAAGCTGCATTAAATACTTTGAACTTTCGGCCAACTCAAACAAATTTAGATAACTTCAGAGTTTTTGTGCGAAAGCCCGTCGTACTATTAAGGATAGCAAGAGGAAATCCCGGAGATCTTACGTCTCTATGCTGAATTCTCGCTCATCTCTTAAGAAGACATGGGACATGGTCCGGAAAATAAGTGGTAAAGGTAATTCTAGTTGTGTAATCATCTTAAAACAGATAATGGAGATATAACATCTGTCAAAGATATTACAAACACTTTGGCAGAAACTTTTTCAAAAAATTCTTCTTCTGAAAATTGTCAACCAAATTTTCTGAAAAATAAGAAACTAAAAGAACAGAAGAAACTTCAAGTCGAAAAACTTGGAGAAATACAATAAACTATTCACTCTCAAAGAACTTCGAGAGTCCGTTAAAAAGGCTCATGATACATCAGCTGGTCCTGGTGATATCATTATCAATTATTAAAACATTTACTTGAATCCTGTCTCTTTACCCTTCTTGATATATATAAACTTCCCAGATTCGTGGCGGGCAGCAATCGTTATTCCAGTCCCCAAACCTGGAAAGGAGCATACGGACCCAATAAATTATCGCCCAATCGCTTTAACGAGTTGTAAATGTAAAACCATGGAACGAATGATTGATGAGACACTCGTTTGGAGTCCAACAAATTGATAACTGATAACAAAGTATCAAAGTGGATTCCGGCGCCAACGACGACAACAGACAATCTCATTCGATTTGAATCGTTTATTAGGGAAGCTTATGATACTTCATGGAAGTACGGTATTATGAATGATCTTCATGACCTTGGTCTTAGAGGCCGATTACACATTTTTATAGAGAAATTCTTAGATGATAGGCAGAGTCGTGTCCGAATGGGTTCAAACCTCTCTGATATTCATGAACAGGAGATGAGTGTTCCACAGGGCAGCATACTTTCTGTCACGCTTTTTAATATAAAGATTAACAGTATAGTAAAATGCATCAATCCAGGTGTGGATTGTTCTCTATATGTTGGCGACTTTGTTATATGTTATCGTGCAAAAAAACATGAATACTATTGAGAGACAATTACCACAATGTCTCAATAAACTTCAGACCTAGTCTGATGAAAATGGTTTTAAATTTTCTAAATCTAAAACCAATCGTATGCACTTTTGTCAACTACGCAAACAACACGATGACCCTCATCTAACACTGGGCGGTTCACCTTTACCAGTAGCGGGTGAGACAAAATTCCTAGGTCTTATTTTTGACCGTAAATTAACGTTTATACCACACCTTAAATACTTGAAGGCCAAATGCCTTAAAGCTCTTAACTTAATTAAAGTTGATGAAAACACTAATTGGGGAGCAGATCCAAAAGTCCTCTTGCAACTTAACAGATCTCTCATCAGATCCAAGCTGGACTACGGTTCAATAGTATATGGATCGACTCGCAAGTCATACTTGCAGATTCTCGATCCTATACATAATCAGGGATAACGACTCGCCTTAGGAGCCTTTCGTACATCACCAGCCGAAAGTCCACATGTTGAAGCTAATGATCCATCACTGTCTCATAGATGGGACAAATTAGCCCTTCAGTATACCATTAAATTACAATCTAACCCTTCAAATCTAACTTTCGATACTGTTTTTAATCCTAATTATGAACCTCTTTTTGATCGAAAACCGAAGGCCATTCGGCCATTTGGTCTTCGTATTAAACCAAAATTAAGTCACTGAAATCGACCTAAATTTGATTGCCAAGTACAAAGTACCACAAATTCCACCGTAGACTTTGGAAACACCAACAATTATTTTTGATCTTTGTAAAAATAACAAATCCATTACAGATCCTACTATCTTTCAAAGCAAATTAATGAAATTAAATCGAAATACAGTAACTTTCAACAAATATACACAGATGGTTCTAAAGATGGAGACAAGGTAGTTACAGCAGCTGTTGTTCACAAACTTATCATGACAATGCCTCTATCTTTTCAGCTGAACTAAAGGCAATTGAACTTGCCTTAAATTATATTCAGGAATCTGATGATGACCATTTCGTAATCTTTTCTGATTCCCTTTCATCCCTTCAATCACTGGGTAATATGAAACATTATAATTCAGTTGTGCTTTAACGTTTAGAAAAGTACAATTCTCTTTGATAGTTGATAATGTTATTATTTTCTCCTGGCTTCCAAGCCATGTAGGAATACGTGGTAATGATAGAGCTGATAGTGCTGCTAAGGCAGGATTAGGATTACATGCATCTGATACCAAATTACCTTATACTGATTTTAAAAGTTGTATCAACACATATATTCGTAACTCTTGGCAAGCCGCTTGGGACTTGTCGGTGAACAATAAACTCCATTCCATTAAACCGTTACTCGGAGAATGGCGTCCTTCTAGTAGACCCATTCGTCGAGAGGAAGTTGTCCTAGCCAGGGTCAGGATAGGGCATACACGCTGTACTCATTCATATTTATTACAAGGTGAGCAGCTGCCAGAATATATACCCTGTTTTGCACCGTTAACGTTCAAAGTTATCTTGTTGGAATGTGTAGACTTTGATCCTATGCGACAAAGATACTACACAGTTAATACTTTGAAAGAGTTATTTGATACTATAGATTTTAGTCTTGTTTTAGATTTCCTTAAAGAAATCAGACTTTATAAATCAATTAATGTTTTCCTATATATATTAACTTGTTTACAAGTCTGTTGGCGGGCATTTGTTGATTTACATATATACATAATTTATATTGCTATTATATAATCCCTTATTTGTAGATAGTTTATTCTTTATACGTTTACATTATTTTTAATTACTACTTCATTCCTTCATGTTTTTGCGCGCAATATGACCCATTTTTTGTGTCGACGTGCCGTAAAACACCTTTCATTCATTCATTCATTCATTCATTCATTCAACAATTTGAATATCCTTAACAAATGGTAACAAATGGTGCTATAATGGTGGCCGCCGTTCATTTTACAAGGCAAACACGCTGAATACATTGATTATAGTAACACACGTGTTTTTCCCAAACCGTAAGTCAACTGTTTTCGGGGGTCTCATACCATTTTGTTCTTATTATTTTAAGGTTATTTCAACTGTTGAATTGGAGATATGAGCACCTGTGACATTGGCAAAGGGCAGATAACTTTTATTGTTACATTTAAATCACTTTCTCATGAACTATAATTATGCACTAGATGCTTTAAACCTAGTTTATAGCTTAATCTTTGGAAGACAAAACATTTTATTTTGACATAGTTGTGTCTTTGGTAGTGCATCTTTTGGATGCATGGATTTCATCTATGACCTTGACCTACTTTTTGTCGTTGATGATTCTTTTTAATAGAATGGCATTTTGTTTTTAAACAAATGTACTTAATTGTCATCTCGGCAAATTGTAAACTTTATTGGTTTTAGTTATTACAATGTTTACAAACTTTCTCGGCCGTTTCTAAAGGTCCATTATCATACTCTTCTTTCATTTAAACATCATTTATCTTTTATTTTTAAATCCCGCCCGGTTCTAGGGTGCATCAAACCTCACACTTACCCTAATGTCATCCCATTAAACAGGACAGTGTAAATAAAGAAATCCCCGCAATGATCTAATATCTAACCAACAAGGTCGCATCAATAGGCAATATAAGTAAAACACAAATATGCTCGTGTAATTATAATACAAAAAAACCCAAAAAAAACAATAGCCCGTTATGCGGGATATGTGAATCCGCGGATGTCTTGTTTAAGGTAAGATTTTACATTTATAATGTCATTTTTTTTGAAAAAAATTACATGTACACTCGCTATATATGCTCTCAATTATATAGTTTATAGTAGGAAACTGTTAATCCTTATTTTTCATTATGCTTATAAAATTAAGCATAACGGTTGTCAGTTTCCCAGATGGGCAATTATCCAATTCAACTGTTGGAATCACATTAAAAAGAATTTGTATCTTAAAACATAATGTGAACAAAAATACGTACCTAGATAAAAAGTCTTCATTTTCACAATTGTATTTCAAAAGCTAATTTACAAAACCTATATTACGATTACATGATGAACTTTCTTTAAGACGACCACTGATTTCCTTTCGAAAAAAACGGGACATATTACGGTATGGGGTTATCCGTCCGTCCATCCGTCCGTCCGTAATTTTTTTTCATTCCGCATGATAACTGCAAACGTATGAGACCCACCCTTATGCAACTTCATATGTATATTACACTAGGTGAGAGTAGGAACCCTATTCTTTTGAGGGTCAAAGTCAAGGTCACAGTGCACTCATAAAACTTCATAGGTACATTGTCCTTCGTAAGAGGAAAATACATTGTTTTGAGTGACAGTAGGTCAAAGGTCAAGGTCACAGTAATTTATTTTATTTTAAGTCCTCACGATAACTACAAAACCATAACACCTACATATATAAAACCTAATAGGTACATTGCCCTATGTGAGAGGAGGAACCCTATTGTTTTTTAAGCCAGTACGTCAAACGTCAATGTCATAGTGACCTTATATGGAAATATGAATTCTTCACAATAATAGGTGTTCAAAACCGTAGCACTTAACTCATAGAACCTCATAGGTATACTACCCTTGGCGGGAGGAGAAACCCTGTTGCTTTTGGGGTCATTTGGTCAAAGGTCAAGGTCATATTGACCTGACACGGGCGTATAATGCCCCGTTAGGCGGCGCTCTTGTTATAAATAGAAAACACACATGAGGAGTAAATATGTTTACTGGAAACTAGGTCAGGCTTGTTTAGGAAGAAACAATGCCATTTTGACTGAATAGATGACTCTCATACATCTATGTATTAACCTTTATTGAAGGGACACGCGGCAATAAAGGTTAATACATAGCTGTATGAGAGTCATTAGTTTTCAACATAACTTGCATATTTGTACTCATTAATATTATTTGATCAAAATATATTAAAAGGTTCAATTATTATGACACTTTTTCTATTTCGGATAACGGTCTAAAAACCCTGGATTTATATAGGGTAAAAGACAGTTTGAATTTAACCAAACCAACTAAAGATCTTGGCGAAAGCTTCTTGTCAGTCCATTCGGTCAATCTTAATGGTCAGTTAGATATGTTCGATAAATAGTTTGCAGAAATGTCGCGACTGCTTTAGACCAGACTACATCAATTACCAACCAATCAGTGGGCAGGGGAAAAGTTCGAGGGTCAATTCGATGCTATTATGCAGAATCTCTTAATTTTGATTGGTTGACAAGGTAAACAAACTTGAAAAGAGTATGAGAGTGGACCTTAAGTCTTACTAAAAAATAATATCAACTTTTGAAGAGTACTTATGAAGGTTAAATCATATATTTGTGCAATGTATTCCTAATTTGTGGCAGCTTTTTCAAAACATACTCAACGTATGGTTTGTGTACGTCTTTTTGATAAAACTAAGATAGGTCTTTAAAAACAAGTAAGCACACATATAGCTTCTTATATTAGTAGCACAGTACAGAGCTTATATGTATATAATGTACGTGTATGGCTAATGAATTGGTGTAATATCACCAGCAACACGGTGAAGTTGAATCTATAAATTATAAGTTGAACCTTAAATACGGCATTCCGTTAGGGCCATCGTACCATCTCGTGTCGACGTTTACAAGTAGAATGGGATGATACGATGGTACGATGGCGATGGTACAATGGCACGATGGTACGATAATGCGATTGTTCGATGGCGATGGCTCGATGGTACGATGGCGATGGCGCGATGACGTTAACCTGACGGGTCATCATCATCGCACTATCGTACCACCATCGCCATCGTAACATCTTGCTATTGTAACATCGCCTGGCCATCGTACCATCGTACCATCGTCCATCGACTTGTAAACGTCCAACCGCAATGTCACGATGGCCCTAACGGAACACCGTACCTTTAAGTTATATACATAACGTGTATGCTGCACCTGAGGCGTAGGAAAATTTCAGATATTCGTGGATGGGGGAGGGAGGGTAGGAATTGCCAACTGAACCT
Source organism: Cyrtodaria siliqua (assembly GCA_037043455.1). NCBI lineage: Eukaryota > Metazoa > Mollusca > Bivalvia > Adapedonta > Hiatellidae > Cyrtodaria > Cyrtodaria siliqua. Next base: position 33,146 of record JAWPHD010010103.1, on the reverse strand, counting down.
TTTCAATATTTGATAAATAAATGGTTGTTGTTGTTTTTAGTGGAACACATATCTACTTTTTATACGCCCATTTGAAAAACGGCACGTCTTATTTATATCAATGTAATGCCCTGTGTCTGCAAACGTTCAGGACACAAACACATTTTTGGGGACCCGGTTACTTAATGTCTCGCTATTTTACTACACAATATTTCACAAAAACAAACAATTGTAATATTTTGAATAGGAAGATAGAAAGAACGAAAAGAAGACAATTTAGTGGAAATGTGTTAAAAAAGCCTCGATATTGCCATTTGTCCCTTTAATACGAAACATTTAAGACCGTACACGTCACTTGAAGCGAACTCCCATTATCAACAAACCTTTCGACTTACACACAGAAATTCAACACAATCACTGTTACTACACTGACCCAAAATGAAAACTTTACACTTTATTTGTTTGAATATCTGTTTTGTTAGCGTACATGTTATAAGTTTTACACATGATTATCACGATTTCATTTCGGATAACGATTATGCAATTGTTTTCAAAATCGCCGGTCTATTCATGCGTCCAAGCATGAAAAACGTGTTCCATACTTTGCACGTGCGCAGCAACAGGTGTTTCACTTACAGGTTTTACACCGACAACTAATCATTTGCTGCTCAGCACTGATAATAAAAAGTTAATTTGTTTTTAAAAAAACTTTTGCATTTAGTGATGCCACGTCTTTCTGAAGATCAGAGAAACCAAGCTACTGGTATGCTCAGGGCGGGGTCAATGGTAAATAATGTCGCGCGTCATTTTGGCTGCTCCAGACAGACTATTCATAATCTTGTGAACCGGTACAACATTACTGGGTCTGTCAGAGATCGTGCAAGAGCCGGTCGCGTACGTGCGACAACGTTACGTACTGATCGCGTTATCACGTTGACTCACCTACGTAATCGTTTTTTACCAGCAACCATTACTGCTCGGCGTTACGGGGTTCATGCACAGACGATCATAAATCGTTTGAGACAGAACCAAGTTCCTATTCGTGCTCGTCGTCCATATACTGGACAGATTATCACACCTCGTCACCGAGATTCCAGACTGATATGGGCACGACGTCATTTGCATTTCACGCGCAACCAGTGGCAGTTAGCGATAAGTCACGGTTTACTGTCAGCCATGCAGATGGCAGAATACGCATATATCGCCGTAGAAATGAACGACTTGCAGATTGTTGTATTCGGGAGAGACATATTTGGTGGTGGCAGTATTATGGTCTGGTGTGGGATAATGGGAAATCTGAAAACTGATCTGACAGCACTGAACACACCAATGGTTATCCCTTTAAAGTTTCATTATCGTCAGAATGCGCATTTGGCTCAAGCAGATGAGCAAACGTAGGCTTTAAATGTTGCAATCACTTAACATTAAATACAGTACTGAACTGGCTCAATTTTTCAAAGAGGAACTTCAGCATTTATGAATTTCTTGTTACAACGTGTACTGTGATTAAAACGTCTACAACATCACAGTTGTGTCCTTTCTCTAACTAACTGCACTTTTTTTTTTACAAAACATCTTGGGATTTCCTTGGAATATATATGGAATTAAGTGTGCAGTATATGCAATATTAGCGGAAATACGCACCCTGCGTTTCTTTTTCCTTTCAGTATACATTTATCAACAACATATATACTTTTGAAGTCTATGTAAAGTTTTCATTTTGGGTCAGTGTAGTAAAGAGGAAAAAAACAAAAACAACATACGGTGAAGCATGTTCCACTCTACAAACTTCAGAATTGAACGGCTCGATTTTGGGTAGGGTTGGGATGTCTGGCGGTAAATAATTGTAGTACTTTCAAATCATTCGTGCCAATTATAATACTAAAATTGCATATAATCGGAAAAAGAGGTGTTTTCAGCTTCAGATCCAGGATTTTGATAATAAAAACACTTAAAACATATGTTATTCCCCCGAGATTAAGAGCGTATACCACAGTGAATAAAATTGCACCCCACCTTATATATGTAAATATGCGAGTATAACGCAATTAACCTGGGCCCTGTTTTATTAAACATCTTACGATAAGTCTCAGATTTTAAAATCGTTGAATTTTTTCACCTAAGCTTTCAATTTAGACAATGATGTGCGCGCTTAGTGCAGAAGTATCCATGTATAAGAAAGTGAAATGAAATGACATTTATTTGAAAAGTGTAATTAATAGTGAAGCATTTAACAAATTGATTTACGATCAAAATGGTCATAAGTTGTTTCATAATATAGGGCCCTGTTTATTTAGAACGTTGGTTGGCATAATCCTGCTTTATTCCTGGCGGGGCATAACGTTTTTTCACGACAATTCATTCCTCAAAATAACACAATTGGCAGGTTTCTCTTGATCATGATCACTCAGCCGCTTTTTTAATCTAATCACATGGAAAACCCGGATATTCCCGGTATTTCTATAGGTGTGTCTATATTATACTCCTGCTTTGTTCCCCGGGGAATAAAGTTTCCAAGCTAAACTATTACCTGAATATAACTTACTGTAACTTACTGTTCCGAGGCCAATGGTAAGCCTGTGGCTTCTGGAGGCCCATTTCTTTGGTTGTTTAACAGTCGAGAGTGTCTACTGCGCAGGCTTGGGAAACAACTAGCATCAAAAGTATTTGATTATTATGCCAATGTTTGTTTAGTCTGCTCTTAAAGGCATTTACACTCGGTGCTTGGACAACACTTTCAGATAGGGAATTCCAGTCTTCCACTACCCTAATGCTAAAGGATTTTTTTCTGCGTTCAGTTTTGGCTTGTTTTTTAAAACGTTTTAGGGAATTCCCTCTCGTTCTAGTATATGTTGCTAAAGGGAGAAAGTTTTGCATTGATGATATATCGAATCCTCTAAGGATCTTAAAGACCTGCAGCATGTCTGTACGTAACCTCCGGTATTGAAGTGTAGGAATACCTAAGAATCTTAGCCTTTCATTATATTCTAGATTGTTTAAAGACGTTAACATTTTTGTTGCCCTACGCTGATCATTTTCTTTAGCGATTTGGTGCTTTTTTAAGTAAGGGGACCAAACTGTACTAGCATATTCTAAAAGGGGTCTTACTAAAGCTTTAAATAGTGTCAAAAATATATTCTTGTCTAGATACGTAAAGGTTCTCATAATTATTCCTAGGTTTCTATTCGCTAAGGCTATTTTGGAGGTTATATGAGTGTTGAAGGTAATATTACTGTCAATTATCACCCAGATCATTCTCCTCTGAAACATTAATAATCAAGTCCCTAGGATTTTCCCTGTCTTTCATAAAATAGTTCTATAATTGGCTTGCCAATATGCATTCCTTTACATTCTTTTGAATTAAATTCTAGATCCCAAGTTTTTGACCAGTCACAAAAATTGTCAGTAGTTCTTTGTAATTTATCTATGTCTTCTTGCGAACTTATAACTGAATATGTTTTGGTATCATCTGCACTGTTTCAGCTACCTCGGGGGATCATTTATGAAGACAAGGAAAAGGGTAGGACCTAACACACTACCCTGAGGTACCCCGCTGTATACTTGTTCAGATGTTGAGTGATTTCCATTTATAACCACCGTTTGATATCTGTCCCGTAGGAAGTCTTTCACCCATTCCAAAACTTTCCCCACAATACCATAACTTTCTAATTCAGTTAGTAGCTTGTTATGTAGTAATGTATCAAATGCTCTCCTAAAGTAGCACATTACATCAAGCTCTTGGCCACTATCAAGTGCATCAGACCAATCTTCCAATACTTCTAATAATTGAAGAGGACAGGATTTGCCCTTCATAAATCCAAACTGGTGTATTGGAAATAAATTGTTACTTTGCATATGATCTATAATATTTTTTTTGATAATTTGTTGCATTATATTTGAAACAATAGGGCACAAGCTAATTGGTCTGTACTTTTCTGGAGATTGTTTATTTCGTGATTTAAAAAGTGGTGTTATCTTTGCTATTTTCCAGGAATTTTGTACTATTGATTCATCTAATGAGTTGAAATTTTTTGTTAATGGCTTTTTTAATTCATTTTTACATTCAACTATCACTTTGGGGTGTATACCATCTGGGCCAGCTGATTTATTTGGTTTTAATTCCTTGATTGCTAGCAGGACATCGTTCTCAGTTATGATTATGTTGTCAAGCATGGAGTTAACGCTTCTTTGAGGGAAAGCTGGGTTGTCATTTAGTTCGTTATGTTTGAACTGGCAAAGTATTGATTAAAAATATTTGCTCTCTCTTGGACTATGTTCCCATTTTGGTATATTAATTGTCCTATTGCAGTTTTGGTTTTATTTTTCGACCTTACATATTTCCAAAATAATTTATTGTCACTATTTATCCGAGTTGCAAGGTCTTTTTCATAATTATACTTTGCTAGTTTTAGTGCATAAGAAGCTTTGTTCCTAGCAGTTTTGTATTTTTTAAAATTTGAGTGAGTTTGAGTGAGAATAAAGGCATTTTTTCCAGTATTTTCTTTTGTTTCTAACTATGTTTTTTGTGTAGTTTTCTATGTATGGATATAATGCCTGTATTTGTAAGCTAAGTTCGGACAATTTATTGTTAAGGCTATCAGCATTTGTATATAGAATGTGAAGCACACCAGGTGGGCCGCTGTCACTTGATATATTATTTACACTTTCTTTTTCTGTATTTACACGGTTAAAAATAAAACTGTCTCCCTATTCACGGTTGACCTCTGGAGAACTTGGTTCGGTACTAGATACGTGTACTCCTCCAATTATTGTCCTTTCCGGACTACCAATTGTTGAGTCCAGATACATTGACATGGTCTCGTCCATCATGTTTGATGTTTGAGATTTTTTGATCGGACTTAAATGTATTCTTGTTTCCTGTAGATTTTCTCTATTTGATGCTGATCTGATATTTGCTGGTTGGTTTATTGTTTCTGGTTTGGTATTATTTTGGTTATTTGTTGTTTGGTTTTCTTTGCCTAAGGTGTGACTATTAGGGGGAATGATTACCTTGCCGTCTCTTATTATTGCGTTTTTATTTGTATGCCTGGCTGTTGCTTATTACTGTAGTAGTTCTTTTCTTTCTTCCCTTTGTTTTGGGGTATAGTCGGCTGCCATAATTACTCCTGTTAGAAGGCTTGGAGCTTTATTTTTTGTACGTTTGGCTTCGGTTAAAATGTCTCTTAGATTCTAACACTAGTTTAAATGGCCTGGTTTTATTTATAGCCTTGTTTCCTACCTTTTATTTATTTCGACACCTAGTGCTTGGACGATCTGTTCAATATTTTTTTGGTCTTCCAGTTTCCTTTGTTTCGAATTGTCTTGTTTACTTCCAGGGAGATTGTAAATCATAATGTTTGGACCTCTATTTTTTCTGTCTTCGTGTTCTTTTATTCTGGAATCAATCTGTTGCGTTACATTGTCTTGTGTTTCTTTTAGTATTGATTCTTTAATGTGTTTCCTCTTGTACTTTGTTATCTATTTTTTTATCTATGTTTAACAAGTCGCGACCCATTCGTCGAGAGGAAGTTGTCCTAGCCCGGTGCAGGATAGGGCATACACGTTATACTCATTCATATTTATTACAAGGTGAGCAATTACCAGAATGTATACCCTGCTTTGCACCGTTAACGGTCAAACACATCTTATTGGAATGTGTAGACTTTGATCCTATGCGTCAAAGGTAATACAATGTTAATACTATGAAAGAGTTATTTGATACTGTAGATTTTAGTCTTGTTTTAGATTTCCTAAAAGAGATCAGACTATACAAATCATTATAATGTGTTCTTATATATATTTACTTGTTTATATACCCGTTGACGGGCATTTGTTGATTTACATACATAGTTTATATTACACCTTATCATCCCTTATTTTTTAATAGTTTTATCTTTATATATTTACACTAATTTTTAAATAATACTTCATTTCTTCTTTTTTCATCAATTTTTGCGCACACTATGACCTATTTATGTATCGACGTGCCGTAAAACACCATTCATTCATTAACAAGTCGCCTTCAGTTTTTGAAAGTCTTTGTTCATTTGTTGATTTTAGTTCATTTATAGAGCCATCTAATCGCAGAAAAGTTGGTAATATATATTTGCACGTTGTACATATCCATGTAAAGTTGAGATGGGGGTCACATATCAGTTTGTACTATTCAATGTTTATATGTGTACAAGAGATACAAAATGTCAGGCCACAGTGTATACATGTAAGGCATGGTGTATTTTGATCTATTTTATTTTCATATTGTGGACATATTTCACTATCAGAAAATTGCCTTTTCGTTTTTTCTTGTTATTCTCTATTTGCGGTCTTGACACAAGGGGTGCTGGTTGTATTTGTAAAATTTAGAGATTTTTTGAAGTTGGAGGTAAATCCTTCGGCCATTTTGACCAAATGTTTTGACTAGATCCCGTTACCCTGGGTTCGATTATGTTAAGAGGTTGGGCGTCCCTACCTTCTTAGTCGACACCAGAACCACGTTCTCATTAGCTAATATTTTAGTTTGAGGTATTTAATCCTAATCTTATATTATTCCAGGTTATTTTGAATTGATAACGCTAGTTTAGCTAGCCAAAGGCGGCTTAATTCAGGTATCGGATGGATACCGTATGTTAATAAATTGAAGTTTAATGATTTCCTTGCTGGGGTACTTTTTTTTTCTTGAGATTTCAAGATCAAGTCCAAGTTTTGAGGAGCAGGTTCCAAGTTGATCAGCATTAAATATTCTGATTTGTTTATTAACTGCCTCTATTTGGCAGTTTAGTTCAAAGTCAGTGATATATTCTGTCTGGAGCTGTGATTTCACTGCATTCCAGTTTTTGATACTTATTTCGGTTTTTCGATTATTATGATCTTGCATGGAAAGTTTTGAGCTAGGATGCCTATTCTATTAAAAATTGGTTGAAATTAGTTTATTTCCTCGGCCTCAGAGGGGAAGTTTTGGGAAAGATGATTATTCAATCTATCTAGAACCGTAAAATCACAGGTCCCATACCAAAAAAGTATATTTAGCTTTTCATTGGGTTGCAACCTAACAATGTCTCTTTCCAAGAAACATATTCCCTGTAAGGCAGTACATCCACGTTTGAAGTGGTAATTTACTCAAAATTCAAGGAACTGGCCTGATTTTTTATATAACCCACCTTGCTATAGCCATATATGTGTACAGACATTACTGCAAGTCTGTCAAGATCTTAGTTTATCGTATCAACTGACTTTAGTTTAAGAACGAACCATGTGGGGACATTCCCGGAGGTTGGGCGTCCCTACCTTCCAAAACTGTCTCCCACTCAGGCCTTGGGATTTAAAATTGTTGGGCTACATGTTTGTTAAAAACACCGAGCGTAGATACATGGCATGTAAACAGAATTATTATTGTCCAAAAACGAAAACACCGCACTATAATTTCCAATAGATGTTAGTATTCTGTTATTTAAAATATTTGGAGTCCGATGCCCATTCTGAATTGAGATATTTCTGGATTTTCTATTCTTCGTCTCTGCTACAGTTTTGTTTCAGTCCGCCATCCCCGCGCAGGCGCAATCCTCGAAAACAGATGTCTTCATAAACATGAATGCGATTAATTCCGTAATTTCTTTTGAGTCATCGGTACATAATAAATAGCCATATTTTACCTTAATTGCATAACGGAATGAAGCGCATGCCAATAAATATCCATCTTTAGAAGTAAGAAGTTTGTTCCTCGTGGAATAAAGCAGGAGTAAACATATACAGCGTTTTTTTTTTCTGAAATAAGTCATTTCATGTAGCATTCATGCCTTGCGAGGGAGAGAATGGCCCTGGAAAAGGGTTTTCTTTTTGGGCGTAATGCATTGGAAAATGGGGCTTGGTACTTTTTGGGGAAGTGTCTTAAAATACGATATGACGGAATGAATTGCATTACAGGATATATACGTTTTAACGATGAAAAGCTTATTCCCCGGGGAATAATGCAGGAGTACATATAGATCGGCGACGTTTTGAAATGGGTCTTTCCATGTAGCATTGCTGCCTTGCGAGGGAGAGAATGGCCCTTGAAAAGGGTTGTTTTTTGGGGGGGGGGGGGGGGGGGGGGGGGCGTAATGCATTAGGAAATGGGGCTTGGCATTTCTTTCGGGAAGTCTCTTAAAATGCAGTATGACGGAATGAATCGCATTACACTATATCTCGGTTTTACCCCTAAAAAGTTTATTCCTCGGGGAATAAAGCAGGAGTATATATAGAGCGGAGATGTTTTCAAAAAAGTCATTTCATGTAGCATTTGTGCCTTGCAAGGGAGAGAATGGCCCTGGAAAAGGGTTTTCTTTGGGGGCGTAATGCATTAGGAAATGGGGCTTGGCACTTTGTTGGAGAAGTCTCTTAAAATGCGATATGACGGAATGAATCGCATTACACTATATCTCGGTTTCACCCCATAAAAAGTTTATTACCCGGGGAATAAAGCAGGAGTATATATAGAGCGGCGAAGTTTTGAAATGACTCATTTTTGTAGCATTCGTGCCTTGCGAGGGAGAGAATGGCGCTGAAAAAGGCTTTTCTTTGTGGGCGTAATGCATTAGAAAATAAGGCTTGGTACTTCTTTTGGGGAAGTGTCTTCAAATGCGGTATGACGGAATGAATTGCATGAAACGCTGAAACGTAACCGCCGGTTCGATGTCCCACTGTTGCAGAGGGGTATCATCCTTTGCATGTTCCATGAGTCGAACAGTGGGGTGGAGTAACCGTACATCGGTGGCGCATCCAGGGTGTACACGGATTTCAGGAGCTCAAAAAACGACTGTACAAGTTGCCTTTGACGTCGGACCTCCACTTCACGTCGGCCATATGGCCCTCAAATTGTGTTAACCTGGTTCCTGACATGCGTTTGAAGAGCTCCAGATAAAAAAGAATACGTTAAATACGTGTTTATGAATTATACATTATCTGATACACTGCACTCCGTTTACATACATGAAGGGTTGTGGGTTCGAATACGTGTGTACAAATTATCATTAAGTGCAGAATATTTCCAAGTATATATACATATATCTCTATTGATATCCTTCACCGTTACATTTCATGTACTACTTGCGACATATATATAGGTGATGCAGTCACATCTTACCTTCGCATGTTTCCACGCCCCATCAATTCTGTTGGTGTGCACTATGACCTTCTCGCCTGTTTCAACGTTGACATACACCTTTTTAAACGCACACTTATGCAACACTGTGAAGTGCCTTTATCCATGCTGATTTAGGTTGTAGTAAGCCGACCATCCGTCTGAATATATAGTGGCTCCTGGAGCGACGTGTCGTTGAATTAACGGTATCAGTGTGTCTGCTGACCGATCACTCACAAGATACATAATTAAAGTGTTAGTGGTTCTGTCTACAAGTTCAAACACCCACATCTTTAATCCGGTATTGGGATTGCCCTTATGATATTTCACCTTACGACTTAACATTCGTCAATCTCAACTTCACCAGTGAGCATTTTGGTTTTTGTCGTCCTCTCGAAGCCTGCCAGATGACCCGTCTGAAGCACCCGAATCCGACATTTCAGAGTCAGCATCAGTAACCGCCGGTTCGATGTCCCACTGTTGCTGAGAGGTATCATCCTTCGCATGTTCCATGAGTCGAACAGTGGGGTGGAGTAACCGTACGCGGGTGGCGCATCGAGGGTGTACACAGATTTCAGGAGCTCAATAAAACGACTGTACAAGTTGCCTTTGAATTACGGTTTCAGTTGACCGATCACTCACAGGATACATGATTAGAGTGTTAGTGGTTCTCTCTACAAGTCCAAACACCAAAATCTTTAATCCGGCATTGGGATTGCCCTTATGATATTTCACTTTACGGCCAAACAAAGATTCGTCAATCTCAACTTCACCAGTGAGCATTTTGGTTTGTGTAGTCCTCTCGAAGTACACCGTGAACAGTTCGCGTATGTATGAAGCCCAGTGAACCGCAGTTGAGCCATACGCAACACAAGCAGATTTTGAACACTGCAATAAGCTGCAACCGTCGAGATAGCGCTTAACAAAACACATAACGTCCAGAATAGTCAGGTGTGACCCAAAGTATGTGTTGGCGTATACCTAGCGTTCGTGTCCACGGTTAACTGAACAACGAAATGTTGCGTTGACAGGCTTCCCCGTTCTTTGCTTAACAAACATTGCAGCACCACATGGCATCGTCGTATTACCGTCTTTAATCATGGACTTGCAGTCGACACTTGAGGCCAATAATCCATTAGCCTTGCACCATTCCTGTACTGTAAATTCATCGGACATGAAGAGATAATAAAAATTCCATGGATTTTCAAAATCCTCAAAGCAAATGCCTCGTTCGTTCAATAATCCGTCACGAAAGCAGCCACCACTCCTATTACTAGCCTCCAAATAGTCTCTATCATCCAGACACACTCAAGCTGACTGCGTTTGGACTTCTTTGAGAGAAGTCTCGCGAGAGGTCTGGATGATCGAGACTAGCCTCCAAATGGCAAGTGAACAGATCGGTTCAAGAACTTGAGCGCTGCCAAATAATGCTTAGCTTGTGTTTTCCCTACAGGTCAATGGACATTCCGGGGATGATGTAAATGGTGACTGTTGTTATTTTTTCAAAGAGAAATCATGAACTTGTTTGTCTGTTTGCGTGTTTGTTTCTGTGTTTTGTGGTTTACTGTCCTCCTTGAATGCTACTTTCCGTGTCCGATCTTTTTATATTTCTCTTCAGTGTATTGTGTACACCTGTCATCCAGTAGCAGATGTAGCCATTGATGTAATTCAATTGATTTAAACATAGTTTATTGCCATATGTCATGCAAACTCACTGTATGCATATTCATAGGGGCCCTGGCCTTGTGTAGAGACAAATACCATCTAAATCGTAAATAAGCTGTGGGAAATGGCAAGAAAATTGAAGAATGTGATGTTTGGACCTTTTTTTCTACTAAGACAAGAAACAAGATGATATATTTTATCTCGAAATATTATAAACCCCGTTTGGATCCCGTACATCCACCTTTGCAAACCTGGGATAAAGTAGCTAATTTGCATATTAATGTCGAAAGGACCAATGCTTCAAAGTAAAAGAAGTTATTTCTCAGCAAAACAGAATAGAGATAAACATTTGCGATATCAGCGGGTAAATGGAACATCCGTCACCTAATGGAGAAAATCTTAAATAAAGTCATCGTCAAAATGTTATAATTGCAGAATTTACAAATTGTATTACTACGCTGTAGAAGCGGCATTTCAGACTGATCACGCGTTGATTTCATGACCCGCGATCACTATTAATCGAGTGGAGAATATTTTCGAATTCGACTTTGTACAGATACGAAAAATGTTGCTCCGAATTAACAAATGATGGAATACATACCACAATAAAACAAATATGTAAACTATAATAAAATCAGATGTATTTTTCCTAAAAGGATAACTTATTTCTATCCAGTGCAAGCGTCGGAATTTAATAATTACAATCTGATCCCTTTGAAAAAAAGTATGATAATGGACCTTTGGAAACGGCCGAGCACGACACATACGAAATATTGCAGTCTCGGTTTGATTGAGACTGTTCCTGAGCGGTAGTGAAATATGCTGGCTACCGCTCACGCCCTCTAGCCCCGGGTTGAGCAGAACTCAATATTCATAAAATCAACAGTACACAATTTTAACCATCCCAAAGATGGCATGCATACGGCGGTGGACATGGGAGTTATTTGCTTCCCCATGTCGTACGGCGTATGGTCCCAGTATCTAATAAAATTAAATGCCCCGAAGAGCGAAATAAAAATAATGGAATTTAGTTGGGAGCAGCGGTTATGAAGCCTGCGTATCACAAGTAACAGCCAAAAGAGTAAATTAAAAAGCAGACAACATATCCTATAAGTGGTTAAACAATACCCAGAGCCTTTTATAGGCCGGAGTAGTGGAACCACCGAAACAAAAATTAAGTAAGAAAACAAAAGAAATTGAAAATGTACCACCGATAACTAAATATAAGTATCGGGCTCAGCAAGAGCTCAAGAAGAGTATTTCCGCCAGTTTTGTCAACACAGAACCAAGTTCGACACAGAACACAGAACTTATATTCATAAATGCACTTACACCATTTCCACTCAACAGAACTGTTCAATTTCCAAAGCCCCCAGTCCATCAGTGCTTTCAGCACTTTGATTATATACCCCATACAAGAAGGGTGGTGGTAGGGGTTTGGGTGTAACCGGGCCCACATTGTGTATAATTCTAGTTGAAATTGCATAATCGATTGTTATTGAAATGAATTGAATGTTGTTTAAAGGCTCATCAACACAGTATAGGTTATTTAGAGCCGCCCCAGAGAGAGGGGAAGGATACATAGGAATCCGGGAACTTGCCCTACTCTTATTATCGAATAGATTCCTATGGTTCTTTAACGTGCTCGAGGATAGACCGATATACGGGACCGCCCGGTTTACGTTCCCATCCGACGAACGAGGCTAAGGTAAAGTATCTTGCCCAAGAACACACCGACGGCGATTATTATATACAATTCAACATTATATTATTAAGTTTACCTAAAACTTATAGGGGCGTCCGTGGCCGAGTGGTTAACGTCTCTGACTTGAAATCACTTGCCCCTCACCGTTGGTTCGATCCCTCAGGGGCCTAGGAATCTTTAAGTGTGGAAGCTATCCAGCTGGCTTGCGGAACGTCGGTGGTTCTACCCAGGTGCCCGCCCGTGCACGAAAATTGCCCGGAGGGGCACCTGGGGTTTCCCTCCACCAATGGAAGCTGGAAAGTCGCCATATGACCTTAGCTGTTGGTGCGACTATAAAATCCAATTCAATCAAAACCTAATAGTATATTGTGTTAACAAATGTATCTAATGATTGTTAAACAAAAAAACACAATAAATACTTATCTTGATCAATCATTTCAGATTTATTTTCGACTAACCTGATTTAAGATAGTAATCTATTGATGACATGGGTTATAAACCGGACACTGTCTGACAACAAGTAACACGAATTTCTTAAACACACGACAATCTTGAAGTTTTAAATACACTTTTGAGTTTTCATTTTCTCTACTTATTTTGCCAAAGGCTTCAGTATTATTGGTTCAATATAATCAATATTTAGTAATATGCAAACACAATTTGCTTGATACTGTTCTTATTGACGACTGAACACATACATCTTATGTTGAAAAACAAATGAGATGCCTAGAGCATTCCAAAAATCAAGATTGCCACGTGGACGTTTAACGTGAGACATTACATTACACATTCTAGCTCAATGGAATTAACTTTTTAGCTCGACTTTTCTGAAGGAAAAAAGAGCTATTGTCATCAACTAATCGTCGTCGTTGTCGTCGTCGTCGTTGTTGTCTGCGTCCCCTGGTTAAAGTTGGTATGTATACTTGTAATTCCCAATCACATTACATAATGGATTGAAACTTTACACATGTATTCAGCATCATTAGTTGACTCCACAAAGTCAGTTGATATAACTCTTGCTTTAATTTTGACGGAATTATGGCCCTTTTCATACTTAAAAGGCTTGGTTAAAGTATATAAGCTTGGTTAGAGTTTGTATGTAAGCATGTATCTCCCAAACCACTTTACACAATGGATTGAAACTTCACACATGTACTCAGCATCTTTAGATTGACACCACATAGTTAGGTGGCTCCTGCTTTTATTTTGAGAGAATAATGACCCCTTTTATATTTAGAAATCCTGGTTAAAGCTTGTACGTAATTGAAGGAAACCATGTTTATCAATTGTAATTTCACCAAAGTCGAGCGTCTGCACCGTTGGCTGTACTCTTGTTTATTAGCTTTAAACAGATAAGCACCTGTATATGACTGCGGTGTTCTTGGCTATTTTTTAAAAGCTTCTTCAAGCATAACTGACTGAATACCTATATGCCTTTGTTTTTGCATACGAATAGGCATATAATTTGAGTATTTGTGTTCGTATAAGATGTATAAATTGATCTGTAACCAAATAGGTCACCATCAGAGAATAAATCACCGTGTACATCATGTGGTTGCTACGATGTTATGGTTTATAGTTGTAGAAGGTTACAGAAAAAGATACGTCGCTTCTGTGCATTAAACAAGGTAACTGAAACTTTGTTCTATTCATTTTTCCAATTCAAAACTCCCACAAATAATACTATTTCGTTTAAAACTCTCTGGAAACTGTTTACAACCTACTTATTTGTTATGCCGGCGTAGACTTTACTGTTGCCAGAATTCAAATGTATATCCAACAAAAGGCGAACAGATAATGTAGCATTCACAGATAAGTACTCGGCCTTTTGTCACTGAACGTCCTGTTGTGAACCATTTGTTTTGCGTCGTATTATTTACTTCTATTTGTCCTTGTAATTTTTGATTGTATTGAGTGGTGACGGAGTGTTGTGAATGTTACGACTTGTGTATCTATACTGAGCAAAAATAAAATATACCCCTGTTTCTTTCCCCTATTATATGAACAGCAAAACAGGAAATAAAAATAAATACAATAATTAGATCGACCACCAACTATAGTCCAAACAAAATATTTTTTTGAAAAGTTCAGTACACAAGGGACATGACCACTTTTCTTTGAGGTAAATTTAAATAATTGCAATTTGCATATATTTGTTCTTATTTTAAGATAACTTCATATATGGTGGTGACCCTTCGGCATTTGTATGTGCAAACATTTCTGTAGAAAGGTTGAAGTTGCAGCGAGTTTACTCTGGCTGTAGAACGGTTGAAGTGGCATCGAGCTTATTAAATGAGTGAAGAAAGGCTTGCAGCGGCGTCGAGTTTACTTCATGGTCTGCAGATAAGTACAACACTTTTCCACATGTGTTTCCAACTTGTGTTTAACATATAGATCCTCTCGAATCCAATGATTCGAATATCTTACTCTGATTCGAATATCTAACTGGAAGGAAAGCTATATTCAAATTTCAATCAAGATTGGAACACGTTCTCTTTGCACTTAGTAATTTGCTTCCTCTCAGCATGCAGCTGAAATTTTATTTTGTTATCATTGAAAAACAGTTTTATAATAACCCCAGTGTTCAAAATTAAATAAGCTTTTTTTTTAACAAATATTGCGTTTCGAGTGGGGGGAGAGTGGGGAGAAAGGCGGGGTAGGGGGGCGAGGGGGCAACATATATACTCTGTAAAAACAGTTTTGGACCATGGCAGTGTTCGAACCCGTACAATGATCGCTGAACCTTGACATTCGACCATAACCCTTATTATCTCAGTTGATAATTCACAATAGATCAACAATCAACAATAATTATCGTTTACAATGGAAGTTTGCGAAAAAATAATAATCTTTTTATTGGTTACTCGAATGTGTCCGAAACTGTTACTTTTAATGGACTTTGCAACATTTTTTACAGACCCTGTGTGTGTTCGCGATATGTTTTTAAAATCAGATCTTGTTTGGAATTTAATGTTTCTGGTACCAAATTAACCGGGTAGGGTAGACCTTGGTTACTAAAAAACGATACTTACATTCTGTTCACTAGTGTTTTTTTTTATATATTTGTTCTTATTTTAAGATAACCTCATATATGGTGGTGACCCTTCGGCATTTGTATGTGCAAAAGATTCTGTAGAAAGGTTGAAGTTGCAGCGAGTTTACTCTGGCTGTAGAACGGTTGAAGTGGCATCGAGCTTATTAAATGAGTGAAGAAAAGCTTGCAGCGGCGTCGAGTTTACTTCATGGTCTGCAGATAAGTACAACACTTTTCCACATGTGTTTCCTACTTGTATTTAACATATAGATCCTCTCGAATCCAATGATTCGAATATCTTACTCCGATTCGAATATCTAACTGGAAGGAAAGCTATATTCAAATGTCAATCAAGATTGGAACACGTTCTCTTTGCACTTAGTAATTTGCTTCCTCTCAGCATGTATCTGAAATTTTATTTTGTTATCATTGAAAAACAGTTTTATAATAACCCCAGTGTTCAAAATTAAATAAGATTTTTTTTAAAAATATTTTAGTCGGGATGCACGTTTGAATTGTTTATCAGTGTTGAGTAGCTTGAATAATGTTTTTGCTATCGCTAATGCGATGTTATTATATTCTTAAAAAAAATACTTTTGGTTTACATATTAAACATTTAAATACGGCGTGCATTTCATTTTGAAGCTTATGAAATAATGCTCTCAAGTTAAATATGACATTTTCCTGAACATTTTAGTTGTTTTTTGTCTCGCCATTTCGAAGAAAAAAAAGAGACATAGGTGTTGCTTTTTCAGCGGCGGCGAAGGCGACAACAGTCAAGTTTTGTGTTGAGGTCAATTTCTCGCAAACTGTATGCACTACACCTTTCAAACTTTGCTTATAGTTGAATATTGGATGGTACAATGCAACGTGACAAAGCAAATATGGATGTGACCTTGACCCTCCAGACAACGGGCAGATAACCTTATAATTTACCTTCAACTTTTATGTTTAGGTCACAAATTGTATGCACTACATCTTTCAAACTTTATTTCTATTTGTATCATGGGTGGTACATCGCAACGTGACAAAGCAAATGTTGATGTGACCCTGATCCTCCAAGCAAAGGACAGATAACCTTATACTTTTTACCTTCAGCCGTTACGTTTAGGTCACTTTTTCACAAATTGTATGCACTAGTACCTTTCAGTCTTTGCTTATAGTTGTATCTTGAGTGGTACATTGCAACGTGACAAAGCAAATATGAATGTGACCTTGACCAGCCAAGCAAGGGGCAGATAACTTAAAATGTTTTACCTTCAACATTTGCGTTGAGGTCACTTTCTAACACACTTTATGCATTAGACCTTTCAAACTTCGCTTATAGTTGTTTCTTGGGAAGTACATCACAATGTGTCAAAAAGCAAATGTGGATGTGACTTTCACCATCCAAGCAAAGGGCAGATAACTTTAATTGTTACATTTACATCACTTTCTCGTAAACTATAATTATGCACTAGGTGCTTTAAACCTAGTTTATAGCTTAATCTTTGGAAGACAAAACATTCCGTTTTGTCATAGTTGTCTTTTGGGTAGTGCTTCCTTTTGCACGCATGGATTTCATCTATGAACTTGGCCTACTTTTTGGAGCTGATGATTTTCTTTTGGATTTTTATTTTTTTTATTTTTTTTTTATAGAATGGCCTTTTGTTTTTAAACAAATGCACTTAAATGTCATCTCAGCAAACGGTAAACTCCATTGTTTTTAGTAATTAAAATGTTTACTAGCTTTCATTTATTAATAAGCATCATTTATCTTCTATTTTGAAGTCCCGCCCCCGTTAAGATCTTAGTGTAATAATCTGTTTACAACTGATATTAAGACTGAAGCTTTATGTGAGGAAGCTACCCAGGGGCATCTAGGGTCTTCCTTCACAAATAGAAGATAACATCCAATTCAAAATTAATATGACTTAAGGACCTATTTCCCAACGCAAAATAATCTGTGAAAAGTCGTGTAAAGCTTGTTTATATACTTCTAACATGCTACATGATCGATTAGCTCAAGTATATAATACCCAGGTGCCCGCCCGTGCACGAAAAGTGTCCGAAGGGTCTTCTTCCACCAGTGGAAGCTGGAAAGTCGTCATATGACCTTATAGGTTGGTGCTACTATAAAATCCAATTCAATCAAGTCTATAAACTGAGGTCCTAGTAACGTTTTCTATTTGAGAAGGCATTGGGAGATGGAACAGTATCTAGGGTACAGAAGTATAAAATACTTCGGACTTTACTTTTATGAAGAAAACAAAGCACATTCATAAGTTAGTTGTACTAAATACACACATTGTTTATAATGCATTGTTTTTAGGGAAAATGCACAAAACAAACAACACCAAAACACAACTAATGAAACACCTGCTGTTATGTTTTATTATGTTGGTTTCACACAAAAGCTGTATTGGGAGGTCCTGACATCAACTGAACAAAATTGAGTACCACAATTTCCTCATGCAATTGTATGTCTAACAGTGATTTACACTGTCCTCCTTGAATGCTACTTTCCCTGTCCGATCTTTTTACATTTCTTTACAGTTACGTATACACATTTTCTCCCCCCCCCCCCCCCCCCCCCCCCCCCCCCCCCCCCAAATACAAGAGGCTGGAAATAGGTCCGTAAGACAATTATTTCCTGTCTGGCACAATAAGTGGCTCATTTATAAGAGAACTGAAATGAGCATTGACTACAGGATTGCACAATGTTGGACGGTCCAGTTCGTCGTCTAGGTCCGTTTTCATGAAGCTTATTAGCAATATCTTCAGTCAAAATGTATCTATTTTTGTTAACACCTCGAGGGCTGAACGCGAAACTATTGTAACTCACTTTTTTTCTGAAAAAGATTTTTTACATAATCCATATCAGATACTGACCCTTTATAATTTCACAAGTTTAAAACTTGAGCGCAACATATATGTGTAAGAAGCTATGTGTAAGAAGTGACAAAAACAACACAGAAATATGTAAAAGAACAACAACAACAAATATTGAGTTTCGAGTGGGGGGAGAGTGGGAAGAAAGGCGGGGTAGGGGGGCGAGGGGGCAACATATATACTCTGTAAAAAAAGTTGTGGACCATGGCAGTGTTCGAACCCGTACAATGATCGCTGAACCTTGACATTCGACCATAACCCTTATTATCTCAGTTGATAATTCACAATAGATCAACAATCAACAATAATTATCGTTTACAATGGAAGTTTGCGTAAAAATAATAATCTTTTTTATTGGTTACTCGAATGTGTCCATAACTGTTACTTTTAATGGACTTTGCAACATTTTTTACAGACCCTGTGTGTGTTCGCGATATGTTTTTAAAATCAGATCTTGTTTGGAATTTAATGTTTCTGGTACCAAATTAACCGGGTAGGGTAGACCTTGGTTACTAAAAAACGATACTTACATTCTGTTCACTAGTGTTATTTTTATATGACTTTATATACCCTGGTCCAAAACTTTTTTTACCGAGTATATGTGTAAGAAGCTATGTGTAAGAATTGACTAAAACAAAACAGAAATATGTAAAAAAAAATAATAATTTAAAGTTGGTGGAAAAAAAAATGTCCATACAGCTTTTTTTTAATGTGAAACTATTGTAACTCAGCTTTAAATCATTTAAAATAGTTTTGCATTTGTTTTTGATTAAATCTTCAAATAAGGAATTGTTTATAGCAACAAAATTATATTGTTTCTTGCAAATGTATTTAAAATTATAATAATTTACATCAGTTTTGCTTTCAAAAATAATTTTGCGCCATAATATTGTAAGTCAAATTTGGTTCTCATTAAACTTAACAATATTTACAAAATAATTATTCCAAATGAAGGTAATAATAGCTCTCTATGCTTATTATGTGAAATGTAAGTTAAATTAAAGATTAAAGAACTTTAAGGAGTTTTATTGAATACCATTTTTAGGTCATTAAAGGTTATTTGTATTAAAAACATTGTATTGAAAGTATGTAAGGTTGGTTTTTACTCATTTTAGCCTCCACTTGGGATCACAGAATTAGGGATATCAGTGGTTCCACAGAAGAATTAATAATTATTGCCAGACTCCTTTTTTTTTCTCCAAGCTTTGCAAAGTTATAATATTTATCTGGTAACAAAGTGTATATTGTGATTTTTTTTTTAAACATTGCCGAAGCATAATGTGCACGTATGTTTTTTGTGTAAAGAATCGCCACTTTCTCACTTGACAATTTATGCATTTTAAGGGTCCACAAGGACAATATATATGCATATGTTTGAACGGTGTCGTCATTTTTATCAAACGTTACGTTATATATGACGGTCGATTTGTTTAGAGACAGACCATCCTTTTTTCTCTAGGTAGAACTAATACTGTACACCTCCAGCTATCAATAAGAATCGCCACTTTCTCACTTGACAAGTCGAGCTACCACGGGGATTCGAACCCGCATTGGTGAGAAGTTAGAAGGTTTAAGTTCTTTATTATCCAGGCCACAGATTTGATCCATTACAGTGACCTGACGCCTACACTGGTGTGTGTATATCTTTAAAAAGCTCAGTTTAAAAAGGCGGTAGCCCTATTTTCAACCCTTTTGTGATGTCGTTTGCATTTATTATTACTTTTGCCTTCTTGTTTGTCTGTTTGCATGTTTGTTTCTGTGTTTTGTGGTTGACTGTCCTCCTTGAATGCTACTTTCCCTGTCCGGTATATATTTCTTTATATGTAATATGTACTACATGCTGTAATGGAAAAGAAAAGTGAAAACAGTTAAAATGGCCAGTAAGAATTCATCATGATCTGTATACACTGATAGCGTGCTCTTGAAACTTGCGTCGCCATATGATAAGATAACCGACCTGATATGTTTAATTAAATTCGTTTACATGTATAAATCACCGTTATTGCATACGCATTTACAGGGTCCGTTTAGTTTCAATGTAACAGAAAACGTCAATATTCGCTCTTATTGCACACGCATTTACAATCTCCGTTTACTTTCAATGTAACAGGAAACGTCATTATTCGCCCATATTGACGTGTAATGAATTCGGGTGTGTGTGTGTGTGTAGTTCTAAGGTTTATAGTCCGTCCGCCAACGAACACGTCAGGGTATACCTGACGCGATGGGCACAATAGAGTCTGGACGTTTAAAGGTGTAATTTTGAATTTTGAAGCTGATCTAGACCTTGCCAACAGGTCTGTTTATTGCCTAAATATGTGCTAAAAACGGTGTCAACAACAGCGGTTAATTCAACCTAATTTCGTGTATTGACACCTTCCGGTCCTAGCTTTGTTTGGCGTTGTGTTGTATGTGGTGCGTTCTTGTCTTGTAGTGTTATGATTATGTTTTTAACATATCATATTTGCTGGGGTTTGATGAGGGGTATGCCTGTTCTACGCCATCTTGGGGATGATTAGCGTGTCCATTTGCAGCATACTAATACTTGTGGTCATCGAACTGGGGCCTGTTCGGTTATTTCTGTGTTGTATGTTTGTACATGTTGGAGCATTTGTTGGTGTTAAGTTTGTTGGTTGCTATGCCTGGGGCATAGCGTGTGTGTCTGGTCTGAGGTACTGTGGCAGCAATTCCACATCTTGTTCGCGCAAGGGGTTTGCTACCACTGGGAAGGAAAGGCCAATTGTGGTCGATAACGGTTTCCAGTCAAGATTGCCTCTGTGGGATGTGTCCCACAGGTTGGTGATGAAAGGGACCGTAAGGAGGCGCTCCTTAGTCCTGAATGGGTATGTGCCGTGTTTACTGGTTTTAGAGTTAACATTACTTTTGTACTTAGTTAAGAACTATTACACTATTATTACTGTAGTTGTTGGATTTTAAGACGGTTACATCCCTTATCGTATAATGCACAATAAAAATTTAATGTTTTTTGTATGGCTTCTACTGGTATACTTATTTGCTTATTTTTTATTTTTTTTTTCTTATAATTGTTATAATACAAAAAATCGAATGCCTAAAAAGTGGCCTAATATGTGCTATTCCCACTATAACACCGCTCGATATTTCCGTGGGACGCGTTTTATTGTATTTACTTATTCGCCCGACGCGAGTGTCAATGGTAGTTACTTAAATAGGCAAATTTAATAACTCGTCCATACATGTGAACGTACGTTAATGCACGGGGTATATATATATATATATATATACGTATATTGGGTGATACCACATAGTAGGTAATTATATATATGGATAATATAAGATTTCATACATACACATAGATATACATACATCCATACATAGTAGATACATACAGAATAATATTAATACAGGTAGTTATTATATTTCATACACACTCATACATATAAACATTTCACTTATTCCCTATATGTTTCATTTTAATTGCGTCGACCTTAACCTGTCGTGTTCTACTGGCCTGACCTGCCCTACTTGCGTGTCCTACTTAAAAATATGTGTTTATTGCCGAGTTTCTTAACTATGTTATTCAGGGTCAGGGTCGATATAAGTGTCAAGGTCGGATTTGTCAATTTGGACAAAGCGCGGACCGGATGGAGATCACTTGGTTTTAAGGTGATATTATTACTGATTTTATGATCGAAATAGACGATAAGCAAGGCACAACACACCATAATACAAATCAAATCAGCAACCAAAGACTCAAGACAACCTAGAGGCGAGACGGTTAGATAATGCAATATCAACATGTTCATGAAAAACCCCATACCAACTGTGTGATTAGGGTACCACAGGAACATTTAGATCTTCCATCATCAACCTAATCTTGGAATCCGTAATCGGTGAAGTTTTTCATATATGAGTATGTGAGACATGTCAAAAATGTCACTGTTTTTTAAGTTTACTGACGGCCCCATCCCTTCTGATGGGATGAGCACTTAGTGGGGTAAATTTACAGAATAATTATATAGACCATTGTACGTTTACATACATACACCTGCACATACATTCATCTCACTGTACCACTTTTTCTGACATATTGCTTTACAAGAAGGGGCTGTAACTTGCCTATGCTAATACTGTATTATTTCTATCATGAATAAATGTACCGGCTCTGCTATGTATGCATGTTCATATACCCTTTTCAAAACACCCCACAGTGATGTCGCGCCACCCCATCTTTTAAGTCTTCTTCGAGCCTAGACTTAAATACGTTTGCACGCCCCAAAGACTACAACGGGCATCCACCTGCTGTATTTGTGTCAGTGGAGAGACTCGCCTACTATCTAGGTGTAGTTCCTTGATAGTTTAGGCATTGATTTGGTAGCGCGGCCCCACCGTGCAATGTTGTCACCATACTTGATATGGGGTCCGGTGCCGCGTCCTCATCGTTAACCTTACTCGGCGCTCACAAGAGCCAGTTCCAGGGTGAGTTACCCCCCAGTCACTACCGAGTGTTAGGAAGGATGGCGGATTTGGCCATGGACCCATATTACAATGTCCGTGTGCACCATACTTATAGTTTATACTGTACATCTTCTCTATTTACCTAACCTTTTGTATCTGTCATATTGTATTCTGCTTGTCATGATATGGTTTGTCCTATTCTAAGTCTTAAGCGAGTGTTAGGGCCCGTACTCAAACATAATGACTCGGATTCCACGGTCAAGACCGCGCAGTTCAGAAACCAGGCTGCAGGACCGCGCTTATACGCGGCGCCGCCCGATTTATGAACCATGGAAGTCGCGTGAGCCCCGCCGTTATCACAGTACCACAGAACATATTCCTCTTGCAGATGAAGCCCCACATTAGACTCAACTAATCGTTTGTTAACTTTCGCTAAGTTTTTTAGTAATAGTACGATTTGACTTGTCCATATCTAAGTATGTTTACATTATCTATATAATCATACATTTATTTTTACATGGTGCATGTTCGATCCCCATTTAGTTGGAATTATGGTTTATTTTCGTTTTACAAAACGGATTGAAGATGGACCAATCAGGGATTTGTTGGTTTTTTGTTTCGCGAAACGGATTGAAAATGAACCAATCAGGTGTAAGCTGCATTTTCGTTTTGAAAACGGATTGAAATTATCCGCGCGGTCCAGATTGAGAGCACCCTTGATTAATTTGGTGATTTTCCAATGATTTAAGTTATGAGGTCCACCCCTAGTTGCCTTGCCCACCGTCTCTCGGCGCCCATAGGAGCAAAGCACGTATAGACCGCCTTATACCGAGGGGCAGTGGGG
The DNA here is from genome assembly GCA_037043455.1 of Cyrtodaria siliqua. Taxonomy (NCBI): domain Eukaryota; kingdom Metazoa; phylum Mollusca; class Bivalvia; order Adapedonta; family Hiatellidae; genus Cyrtodaria; species Cyrtodaria siliqua. The sequence goes on along the minus strand of JAWPHD010010103.1, from coordinate 9,496 downwards.
CCGCAGCCAGTGCGTGGGCCCTTTTACTTGGTAATTGGTGTTGACAATTCTTATTGGGATATCAAAAGTGTGAATTTCCGTGTATGCGTTTATATTAATGATGGCAGAAATCAAGAGCAGACATACAGTCTAATCCCAATTGGCTGCACATACCCATATATCCATTCATTTCATGCTACATTCGACAGATACCTACATACATATTTCTTCACTGGCTATTTGCTACGTAAATATGATCACACACATGTACACCATATGAGTTTAGTATATATGAGGATCATCCGGCACACATATATACGTGTCAGCGATCCCCACATACATAAATATCACCACTTTTGCCTTTTTACTGAATGCATAGCGGCAACAGAGCATGTTCGAGTCTATATTCTGTATAATACTCCTGTCGATCGGAGGAACTTAAAGACAGCGTTCCGCGTTTCTACTGCATATTGTGTTTCCGGGAATAATAGCGCTTTTTGATCTATTATCTTTAAACCTATCTTGAGAAGGTCGGTTTTAAGTGTTTCACGTTGGCTTAAGTATAAGGGGCATAGTCCCGAGGGATCAAAGAAGGTGTGGTCAAATGATCCGTTTTGACCGCATGTTTCGCAGTCTGTGCTTATGCCGTTGCTAGTTTTAATCTTAGCATTGTCTCCTAGCCGGCTATGTCCTAATCTTAGTCGGGTATATGCAATATCCATGCGCCTATCTTCGCTATATTGTATTACTTTATTTGGTACATGGGGGTGCATGGAGATACGTTGTGTGGTAGCTTTTGACCAATTTTGCTTCCATTCGCTTCCATTCGCTTGTCATTTTAGCTTTAATTATCGAATATATTTCTTTAAGGCCTAATGGCAGGGATATTGGGGTGCCTTTGCTTGCCCCTCTGTTAGCCCAGTAGTCCGCCCTTTCATTCCCTTCTATATCTACGTGGCTGGGGATCCAATTCATTTCTAACAGTATGTTTAGTTCTGAAATGGTGTTGATTTGTTTTAGGATCGAATAAGTTAGGTCGGGTCTATTATTGTTAGTACCATTAGCTATTGATTGTAGTGAACTCAGACTGTCGCTGAATATCACCACTTTTTCGAGTTTGAAAGTTATTATCCATTCGAGCGCTATTCGAATCGCTACTAGTTCGGTTGTGTATACTGATAACCTGTGGTCTACTTTATAACCTTTTTCTAAAATCAAAGTATTGTTGGTACTGTATATGCAAATTCCCGATTCGGCTATTTCTTTCTCGGGGTTTTTACTCCCATCTGTATATATTTTGACATAATCCTTATAGTTGCTGTCTATATGGTCTATACTTATATTGCGTGCTATCGCGGGTTCTGTTTGTTTTTTATTAATTAAGTGGGTGAGATCTAGGCACGGCTTTAAGATTCGTATTAGCGTATTATCGGGGTAGACGGGTTTTGATATTGATAGATTGGTCATGTTATGTTTACTTAACAAGGTTTGTATTTGCTGAGTATACGGGAGTTTTAGGCGAGTTTTATCTTTTTTATGTTCGAATATGCCTATCTTTGTTATTTTCTCGTTAATTGGGAGGTTTTGTTTTAACCGGGTTGATCTTGCCCAGTATTTAAGCATATTCTTTTCGCGGTGTATAAACAGTGGCGTTTCTGCACATTCCGCCATGAGTCCAAATATGTTGGTTGACCTATGTGCCCCTGTGGCTATGCGCAGGGCTTTATTTTGTATTACTTGTAGTTTATATAGTAACCTATCGGACGCGGAGGCATATGCTATGTCTCAATAACTGATTTTACTTAAAATTAGCGCTTTGTATAGGTTGATTAGGGATGTTTTGTCTGCACCGTACGTGCTTTTAGTTAACATTCTAAGCAGGCGCATATCCTTATTACATCTTTCTATGACATACGTGATGGGTTTCTTCCATGTCAGATGCCTATCGAAGTACATTCCCAGGAGTTTTGCATGTGGCGCGTATTCTACTGTTTTGTTACATAGTTTCAGTTTTTTTAGTTTAAATTCTTTTTCGGGATACCTTCCTGGTTTTGATATTATCATGACCTGGTTTTTTTCGGGGTTTATTTTCATACCCCACGTTATTGACCACTTTTCGATTTTGGACATCAGTTGTTGCCCTAGTTGTGTTAATCTAACCGGACTTCGAGATTTTATCCACATGCCCCCGTCATCGACGTATTGGGCTAATTGAGTGCGATTTAACCGTGTTGTAATAGTTTCGTTGTGCTCCGTCACCGCCATTTTTAGAGTATTCATGTATATACAGAAAATGATTGGGGATAAAACGCTACCCTGGGGACAGCCATTTTCTGCTATTTTGGTGTCTGATATATGACCATTTACTTTAACTTTAATTTTTCTTTCCATTAAAAATATATTGAGCCATTTGAGTAGTCTCCCCCTGATTCCCAGCTGATACATTAACATGAGGGCTCCCTGGTTCCAGTGTATATCAAAGGCATTACTAAGGTCCATGAACACCGTTAGTAAGTAGTTATTTTCAAGTTGGGCTTGTCTACCATCATTTTCTAATCGTGCGAGGTGGTCGGTGCAGGAGTGGTATGGCCTGCATCCTGACTGATCTATTGACATTAGGCCCTGTGTTTCTACATAGGCTATAATTCTGGGTTTTATCATTTTTTGCATGATTTTAGAGAGTACTGGGGTCAGGGATATAGGCCTGTACGACGATGGGAGGGTTTTATCTTTTCCCATTTTTAGGATGGGGATTATGAGGGATTCACTCAATTCTTCGGGGTGTGTTCCAGTTGACCAGGAATAGTTATATAGTTCGACCAGTTTGATTTTGCCATTTGTTGTGAGGTTAATTATCATGTCGTAATGAATGCTATCTTCCCCCGGGGCTGTGCTGTTACATGTTAGGAGGGCTAAATTGAGCTCAGAGAGTGTAAATGGCTTATTAAATTCGCAGTCAGAGTGGTCTCCCTCTGTTTCCATTATATTATCATACGTTGTTTCATTTACTTTCTTTAATTTTAGAAATTGTTCGTCATAATTCATATCACTGCTTACTTTCTGATATTGGGATGCCAGTGCGTTTGCCTTAGTTTGGTTATCATATATTTCTTTTTGATCCTGTACTAAAGTGGGTATCGGTTCCATTAGTTGACCTTTGAACCTTTTAACTATATTCCAGACTTGTTTCGATGTTGTTTTGTAGTTAATTTGGGATATGAATTGTTTCCAGCATTCATATTTTGCTTTTTTGATAGTGTTTTTAGCTATGGATCTCTGGGTTTTGAATTTTTTCCAGGTTTCATCATTTTTATTGACTTATAAGTTTTTCTGAGGTTTTCCCTTTTTTTTATATCTATTTTGCATTGGTCTGTCCACCAGGGAAAAATGTTCTTTCTTTTCTTTATGCCGGCTTTAGTTTTTGGAATTGCCGTTTTGCACACATTTTGTAGTTCTGTTGTAAAGGCATTGTATTTACCTTGGGTATTGGTCTCAGGGGTGTTGTAGTCGAAGTGTTGGTCACATGTGTGTGTGTGTGTGTGTAATGAATTCATATTGGGGGTGTAATATATACTCGTTCGTGATTGGTGCAATTTTCTGTTCATGTCAAAAGAATGTCACGTGATATAAACAAAGTTGATTTCATTGTGAAAGTTCCGACGATGTAACGACACTAAATTATGCTTGTTCATAATCAATATTTTTGATGAAAATTAAATGTTAAAAGCTTTTGTTTTATTCTAATTATTCGTTTATATATTAAAAAATGCGTATGCAATAAAAATGTTATTAGATTTGTATGGGATATATGCACTCGTTCTTTTGCGTATACATATTGCACTCCTAAAGTCGCTTAAAATTGTTACGCGGAAAAAACTCGTGCATATATCCCAATACAAATCTAATAACCTATAAATATTGACGCGTAGTAAAGTCATATTGGGTGTATAATGTATACTTCTTCGTGATTGTTGCAATGTTTTGTTCATGTCACGTGATGTAAACAATGTTGATTTCACCGTGAAAATTTAAACGATGTTTTTTAAAATAAATAACTGCTAATATATTCTGATTGAACTAGAGAAACGCTTTCCATCTTTATTTTAAATGATAATAAACGATTTATGGAGTCGTATTTGTTTCCAATTAAATAACATGCATGTACAAGACGGGTACACGTTCTAACTACTCAAATCATTTTCGGTCCACACTCCAAGCTCATTCTGGATGATGGGATCATCAGTTATAAGGGATGCATTTCAGCGTGCTTTACATCGCCCAGACGGGGTTCACTTGGGTCTGCGTGCTATTAACGGGAGTTGGCATGAGGATTGCAGATTTGGAGGAAAAAATAAAGACTTTATTACAGTTTAATGAAACACCATCTAACATATCAGTTTTACATGGCGGTGGTAATGACATAGGTTAACCTAGTGTAGAGATAAGGTGGGATATGAAAAAGCTGTTGAACAGTTTAATTTAGCTTTTGCCCAACACATTCTTGGTCTGGCCTCCGATACCGCGGCGATCACGCTTATCTTGGCAACATATTAACTCTAATGTTATTGCAAATAAGACCAGGAACATAATAAACAGTCTAAGTACATATTTCATTATTTTAAAAACGGAGGGCCATATGTAAAATATCCAGAGCTTATCGAAACACGCGTTATGTTCGCCGAAAATGACGATACACACTTATCACAATTGGGCTAGGATATGCTAAACACATTATCTGGGGCTCAATTGTTTTGCTACAATAATGTCCAATGCTTCCCCATTATGGGTTGAAATGGGCCATGGCAGTGATTTAGATTCCATGTCTCTGCCAGGATGTAGCTAGCACGCGTGGCGGAAGGTCTCATTTTCATAGTAACTATTTCACTCGGGAACCTTTTTGGCATTTGCTAGCAGAATACACCTGTATTTAACAGTTTGCTTAATTTGAAAGTAATACAATTATAAATAATGTCTATAAGTCTTACCATTATAAAATATGTATTAACAGAGCCATGGCCATATTATGCCAAACAGTTTAGATAAAAGTAAAACAAATTCCTGCTTATTGTTATTATTACTTCCTAACTTTTTAGTAAGTGTATGAATGTTTTTGGTGAAAATTAAATGTTACAACCTATTTTATTGTTCTAATTTAAAAATGGGTATACAATGAAAAGTTTATTCGATTTATATTGGGATAGATGCTCTCGTTCTTTCGAAAGTTTTATATTATATTGTATTATATCATATTTAATATTAATACGCGAAAGAACTCGTGCATATATCCCAATTCAAATCTAATAACCTATAATACACGAACACAATATTTAAAAAGTATGTTCAGTTATGTAAATTGCACTGCCTAGATTAATTTATTCAGTATCATTTTGACTTGAAAACTGCTTGTATATATACTGAAAGGAAAAAGAAACGCAGGTTGCGTATTTCCGCTATATATTGTATGTTTAATATGCCACTGCTAATCAAATGGTACAGGGCGACATTAGGCCTGTCCTTTTAGAAAGTAGGATTAAACAGCACTGAACACACCAATGTTTACCCCTTTAAAGTTTCATTATCGTCAAAATGCGCATTTGGCTCAAGCAGGTGAGCATACTTAGGCTTTAAATGTTGCAATCACTTAACATTAAATACAGTACTGAACTGGCTCAATTTTTCAAAGAGGAACTTCAGCATTTATGAATTTCTTATTACAACGTGTACTGTGATTAAAACGTCTACAACATCACAGTTGTGTCCTTTCTCTAACTAACTGCACTTTTTTTTTTACAAAACATCTTGGGATTTCCTTGGAATATATATGGAACTAAGTGTGCAGTACATGCAATATATTATAGGTTATTGAATTTGTATGGCTAAATATTACTTGGAACGAGTTGTTTTGGCAAAGGACGACGAGTAATATTTAGCCATACAAATTCAATAACCTTTTTATTGTATACTTTCATATTGTTTTCGATCAATGTTAATTGTACGACTATAACTTTTCATTGTATTTGTGTTATTTCTATAGCTTTTGATGGAATTCCTATCTTGCATTCAGTTGTATTTTGTGTGGATGATTATTTTGCGCGAAAACGACGTCGACGTCGGATGACGTCATTAAAAACATCAAGCGATTTTCTGAAGCTTGTTTACCATTCGATAACGTTAAAACCAGTGGGTGAATGACCATTTCAATTATTTTATCAATTTCTGCCATAAAAGGTTGAAAAAAAAAACAAGTATTTTTTTGTTGACACTATAGGAAGGATTCCGGTATTTTATTTGAAAGTAGTTCCTTGTTTCTATTTCGCGGCTCTTAGCAAGCACGAGAAAAAGTTCCGTTGCAATATCGATGTGTGTAATATCGTAGAATATTGCACACTTAGCTCAATGCAAATTAAACGGGACAATATGAAAGTATACAATAAAGCGGAAATACGCACCCTGCGTTTCGTTTTCCTTTCAGTATAGTTAAATACACATTTGTTTTGTTTTTCTTCATTATGCTACCATAGGTGTAATAAAAGCAACAGTTAGTTATATGCAAACACGAATTGCTTTGACATTTTCTAATAATTATTGTTTATGATTGCAAAGATGTAAGTTGTATGGAAAAAAACTAATGGGACGCCGCGAGTTTTACAGGACTCAAGATTGCCATGTGTCCCTTTAAAGTATCATTCAAATAATATGGTATAGGCAGTGACTTTTTCCGGTCGACTGAAATAATTTTTCGAAGAAAAATGACAAACATGCAGCTTATAATATCGATATCACTAATTTGTATATTCAATATCAGAAACCGAGCACCGTAATGACTGAAATGACGGAAATAATCACGGGAATCTCTAAGCAATGGGAACAATGCCATTCTCTTTCTACCAATTAGTGTCCTATCGCTCTTTAACGTGTTTGGAGGAATAATTCCAGTTTACGTTTCCATCCGACGGACGTGGCTAGTGGGTATCGATATTGACGTTTTTTATGTAAAATATGTCTACACCGGAATTTCAACCGAGGCGGTTGCCTCAGAGGTAGTTTCCTCGGATATGCCTTAGCGTAGGTACGAGCCTCTAATAAGGTATGAGCCTCTAATATGAATTCATATCATTATTATCTATAAACACTCAATACACTGCATCGCTCGTAATGTTTGCGTCACCGTTTGATAACATAATTATATAGATTAGAATGTTTCAAATGTGTGCGAGGTTTAACACTACATCAGAAAACGAAGTTGGATCGACTGATGTATACAAGGTAAATGTTTATTTATTTGAAATTCGTGTTTTGATGCATATAAGTAATATATATGTGGATAGTGGCTATTTCCGGTCAATAGCAACTTATCGAGGAAATGTTTGCTGCTCGTTTACAGTAGACTCTCAAAGATGCTTATGTTTTTTGGCACATTAAATTACGTCAAAATTCAGGACTTATGTGTTGTATAATTATACGCATTCAAAAACAAAAGCAATTAAAAGGATAAATATTAGCAAACTAAGCAACATCACAATCATGGGAGTTGACATCCGGCCTGCGGATAACCACCTTGGAAAGGTCACTGGCAAAACAACTGCTAGTGGCACCAAATCTCAATATGTTACGCGAGATGCAGTCAATCTATTATTATACCTTGTTTTCTTATATTGCCTATTGATGCTGCCTTGTTGGTTAAACAAGGACTTGAAACTACAATGAAAGAGACAAAAAAGAACAGAAAGGGTGGTGAACACAGGGTTACCGACTTGGAACGGTCAGTAGGCAATAAGGCCTACTGGTTAGCTTGAATCGATATGCGCACAATCCTCGCTATTATCCTGTCTTCAGCGCCCAAATAGACAAGACAGTGTAAACAAAACTACATCCCATCAAAAGAAAATTTCTAACAATAAAGTCCACATCCAGAGAAACAAACTAAAGATATACATACAAAATAATAAACATCTCAGTATGTATCGAGAATGGTACTGAACTACCATGATAGTAGTTGCAGCTAAACGTTGACGACATGTTGATAATCTTCCAATAATAACAATCCATTAACAAATACTCACAATAAAAATCAACATCAATACAAATACACCAATCAAACAAAAATCAAAAAACCCAATCACACCATACTACAACATATCCTCACCATACAAACAAACAATACAAACCATCACAAACCAATCCCACACTCCCTAAATACTCATACACATCTCATTAAATAATCCTAACCTCCACTAATAATAATCATTACAACAAATCACAACCTCACACCAAATACTCATCAAAATTTTCACAAAACCCCATACCAAAACCACAAAACACTACTACACATTCAACACAAACTCCCCCCCTTACCCCAAAACACAAAAACACCACTAACCTTATATATCCACAAACCCAAACCCAACAAAAAAAATCCCCTCCCACATAACCCAAAAATCATAACAACAACCCCTCCTCCCCCCTCCCCCAAATCCCTACACTACCCCCCCCCCCACCCTCCACAACCCCACCCCCAAATCTAACCCCCCTTCCCAACACCACCCACATCACCCTTATCACAAATTTCTACCCCCCCCCCCCAACCTCTCCACCCTCCTCCTCACCTAAAACAATCTACTAACCATCTCCTACCATCCCCCCTCCCCCCACACCTCCCACTCCCCTTCAACCTCCTTACAAACAACCCCCCCCCCACATAATTTCACTAACTACCCCCCTTCCCCCACCCCCCACCCCACATCAACTACTCCTTTTCTCAAAAACCCTCTCCCCATCCCACCCCCTCCTACAATATCCATAACCACCCACCCCCCCCACCATACCCCCTACAAACCCAAATAAAAATCACCCCAAACCTCTCATCCTTAACCCTCTAAACCCAACCCCACATCCAATCACCACACACAACCCACCCAACACCCCACCCCCCCTCCCCCCACCCCACCCACCCCCTAACACCAAATCCTCCCCCCCCCCCACTCACCCCAACAACACCCAAAACAACCAAACAACCAACCACAACCAACCCCCCACACCCCAACCCACACCCAACCCACCACAACCCCAACCACCACCACAAACACCAACCCACCACCCCACCCAACCCCCAACCAACCACCCCACAACCACCAACCCCCCCAACCACACCACCCCCCCCACACAACACCAACACCCCCAACCCCAACACCCAACACCACCCCACACCCCCCACCACACCCAACACCCCACCAACAACCACAACCCCCCAACCAACCCCCACAACCCCAACCCACCCACCCAACACCACCACAACCACCAACACCCAAACAACCCACCCCCACACCAACCCACCCCTACCCACCAACCACCCACAACCACCACCCCACCCACAAACACAACACAACCACCAACCACACCAAACCCCCCCCCCCACCCCACCAACACCCAACCCCACCACCACCAACACCCACACCACAACCCACACCCACCAACACAACCCAACCCCCCCACACAACCCCACCACCACCCAACCACC